>JAVKPL010001888.1:0-173129 GCA_032173675.1 Gastrolobium villosum | reverse complement strand
TCCTTCCTTCTTGTTTGCTTTTCTTTTATTTTGTGGGGGCATTGCCCCTTGCTGTAACCAAAAAAAAAAAAAAAAATTTAATATCTCTATTGGTATAATAGTTCGAGCATCTCTAAAATCTTATGTTTCGTAGTCGTTAGCTTCAATACTCGTACCACAAAACTTTATCTCTATACCCGTACCTAATGTCTACATTTCACGCTCTCTGACAATTGGGAAACGACAGTTGCTAACCATTTCTTTGATTTATTTTCCTTTCATTGAAGTCTGTAAATACTACATCATGATATTTTGGGACTTAGTTTGCTGCATGGCCATATACCGGTATCGTATTTTATTGAGAAGAATTTTGGTGGTCCTGGACCATCATTAATTCAGTGGTCCAAACCAATCAGAATGAAATAATTATTAAAGAGAAAGGAAAATAAAAAATAAATTTTTATACAAGTGTCATTCACCGGATGAAAGGACCACGTAGGGTCTGGAGCACCAAAAAATTTTCCTATTTTATCACCGTGCTTCATTGGAGAATCATGTACGCACACCATTATCAATGTTTGAGGGTAAACAATTTTGACACTTAACGTCGTTAGTTCTTCTCATAGTTCCATCCTTATAGCCCGCCTAAGATAGGTGGTTTATGTAAGTTCCAATACCTTTTTTTATCTAACGGTTAAGAGTTAACATCATCTAATGAGTTTCTTTACTTAAAACAGAAAAGAGGTACGTTATACTTACAACTTTTTTTTACAACCTCTTACAACCTAGTTATAATAAATCACAGCCCGTTTTACTGTTTGCATTGCTACAGTTTTAAAGAAAAAAAATTCAAACTAAATAAATTGTTTTTCTTATGTTAGAAATACAATCGATTCTATTTTGATAAAAGAACTAAACAAGTCAATTGGTTTGATTTAGTTGGATACTTGGATTCTATGAAGCACCGACACTTCACAAATCCTGACGTATCGTGTCCGACACTTCTCGACACTTTGACACTCTCCGACACTTCAACACGCGTTATAAAAATTCAAAAAAAGGTTGTTGCATTGAGTTTTTAGTTCAAAGTATTAGATTCTTTGGATTACAATTACCATTTTATCGAGTTTAATATAAATATTTGGGATATCTTATGTTTCTTTGCGAAATTTATGAATATTATAAGTTTAGATTTATTTTTTTGTTAAATTATTGAATATTAAATATAATATACATTACATAAATTAAAAATATTATTTAATATCAAAACGTGTCCTAACGTGTCGAAATCTAACAAATTTTAGAATTAATGTGTCGGAGTGTCGTGTCGTATCGTGTCACGTGTCCCGTATCGGTATCGATGCTACATAGCTTGGATTCATTTTGAGTTGTTTTTTTTTTTCTTTTTTCTTTTTTTTGTCTAAGCACTTTTCCTTAAAACATTTCATTTTTTTCTTTTCATAACTCCACTAATGATGTATCCCAGTAATAATTTTAACAATTCTCGTAACACTTTAAAAAATTAAATTAAATAATTATATAGTTTAAAAAAAAGTATTTAATACTTTCTTCATTTAATAATGAAGAGAATTATTGGGAAAATTTATTCAATATATATATATATATATATATATTTAGGGTTTTATAAAAATTATGTTGTAGGAAAAGTGATTATGTAATGTTATAGAAATTCGTTTTGCGTACCGTAGTTTTTATTTTTTTGGTTTCAAAAAGTGTGGGCCCCACAAAATGTTGTGTGTGTAGGAAAGTTTTTGGTGTCATGTGATATGATAGATATAAACCCCATAAATTTATTCATGAATGAGATGAGACCTGGGATAATACAATGGAATGACATAAATTGCACAACACAGTAATTATGTTATGGATATAAATAATTAAAAATCATGTTAGGTTCGAACAAGGAATAGCAAAAAAGGGTTCCAGAAGAGTTATGTTATAGGAAAAGTGTATGTGTTATGTTATAGCTAGAGATTCGTTTTGCGTGCCGAATTTTTTTTTTTTTACTGCAGGCCCCACAAAATTTTGTGAGGGTAAGAAATTTTCTCTAATAATGTTAAATTATAGATGATAAACCCTAACAAAAAATCATGTACCAAAAAAAAAAAAAGGGGGAATAGCAAAAAATCCAAGGTCAGCCAAGGCCCTCGCCAACTCAAGTCAACATTAAAAAACATCTCAAAGCCCATTAGTCCTTTTATGGAACAAATCTTATTTATCAGATCACCAACACTCGACCCGGTTATCTTGAGACCTTCTGTTCCGTGGGTCTTTCCAAAAATATCTTCAATTCTTTAGGAGATTTGAAAATTTTGTATATTCTTTATTAAAATTGAAAAAAATAATAAAATTGACTTTATTTATTTTATCCATTTTTTTTGGTATACCTATTCATGTAGTAAAGAAATATGCTCCCCTCCCCCCCCCCCCCCCCCCCCCTGCAGTGGGATTATGTTTATGATGTCAGAAAAAAGTTTGTTCAATAATGCTGACATAAATATTGGATTATATCACAATTATTGGATTAATTTAATATTTTTTGTGTTAAAAAATAATTTAATATACTATTGATTAGTTTTTCCTTTTTTTCTTACGTATGTGATGACGACCTTACGTTGCATTTTCTATCTAGCAGGATCATTTTCCTTCCAATATTTTGTTCATTCAAAACAATTTATCAAATATAGAATATCTCTTCCCATATTTTCAATTGTAACTAGAAAACCATATTGTTTAGCCACAGCCACCGCGACAAACCGTACTAAAAAGCATTGACTAAGAAAAATTTTCATATTTTGACTAATTAATGTGAATATAGAGCATTTCAATAATTTACTCACTTTTTTTACAATTACTTTAGCCACAATTTTTATTATCATTTCAAAATATAGCATTGACTCGGTAGCAGACCCAAGAATTTTTATTTATGTAATGCACAATTAGTGGTGGCCGCCCCTTAATTTTTTTTTTAAAAAAAAGTTTTAAATACATTAAAAAAACAAAGGAATATAAATAAGAAAAATCAACGTCAACTTAACATAAAAAAATAGTAATCAAGACTATTGAGACAACCATTGGCATGTAAGCATCCTCATTCAATTTTTTAAGTCGTTCTGGAATGACCAAAATGCTACATATTTTAACATAATATGGACTGTAGACAAATTTAATCGATTCTAACACAAAATGATTCCATACTTTTTGTTTGGTTCGCTCACCATCTCGAAAGAGTGACTAGCCATGATAAATGGGTAATAATTGAAACAAGGCATATATATGTAGCTACCTCCTTAGAAGAAATAAATCTTTGATGCTACTGTTGTACCTAAATTCAGTGCATCCCACTAATAGGAGTATTACACATCAGAGGAGAGGGAAAAATTTGGCAGAGAAAAGAGAACTTTGACCGACATGTAAAATTTCTATTAATGGGATGCACTGAATCTTTGGTTCAACAATAACATCAAAGATTTATTCCCTTAGAAGAGAGGAATGATCATGAAAGAAGAAAAAAGAAACAAAGTAAAGAAAGAAAGATAGATAGTAAGAGAGTTGCACCAATACGTGATATATGACTGAGCAATTAAGATACTCACTCCCTTTTTTTTTTTCTCAAAACTTATGTCTACACTTGTACACATTGGCCCCAATGTGGGTCCGCCGATGCATTGACTAATGAATTGGTAACATTTATTTCCCCACAATTTTTATTAAGTTAAACAAGCTAAATTGTTTTGTCTCAGTAGAAAACATGCCTAATTGTGTCAAAAATTCTGTCTAACCACATTTGTAATCTTGGTTACTTATATGAGATTACTTTTGTAATTAAAAAATATTACAAATTCTACTTATTTTATTCTATCAAAGTAAAAAGTACAAAAATAGTTCAAAGAGAAAATGGTCCATGTAGTAAGAGTTAGACATGAATCAAATCACCATATTTTCTTTTGGATATCTATATCGCAAAAGAGTTAATACAAACCTTTAAGCAACATATATCACATAATAAGCTACTTATCAAACAAAAGTTGTGCAAATAAAAGTGGGTATAGTTAGCTAAAAGTTTGGCTCACACTCCACAAAAATGTGGATTCAAACCCCGAGTATGATGTAAGAATATTTTGTTGGTGAGTATTATATAATCTTTCCCAGAAATTCTTAAAGAGGTTGAGAATCTTTCCTGACCTTAATAGGGTGGGTACCAGTGTCTAACTTCACTTAAACTTTTCTATCTCAAAAAAGTTGCACCTCAGATGTTTTTTCGAAGCATATAGCATATACACCAGAGATAGTATGTTCAACCATTTCCATTAATAATCATGCCATAGTATGTTTTATGTAGTGTGAAAAAAGAAAAAATCTTTAGCATAATTCAAAAATTCTTCAACAGTTCCATAATATTGGGATGATAAATAAAATTTAAAAGTTAAAAAACATGTACAATAAATAAAATAATAGTAATAATAACCCACAGAAAGCATTAAAATTGCAATTAGCATGTAGTTATATAATAATTTTCACTAGAATGATCTTCTTGAAAGTATAACACAATAATTAGATTTGCATCCCTAAATTAATGAGATTGATTTAAGTGATACATGCTTGATTCCGCTTAAGTAAGATTTTGGATTCAAGTCCTTGTGAATGCAAAAAATTTCCTTTGAAAGAGCTAGCCCCAAAATGATGTGAGTGTTCCCAACTTGAACACGATTGATTCCTGTTGAGGATACCTATAGTTTATAAAATAAAATAAAAATTACATCCCTACACCGAATAGAAGAGAATTGAAGGATAACTTCAAGTTTGATTAGAGAACAACTTTAGAAGCTCACAGAAAAAAGAAAAAACCCTTGAATAAAAAATGTTTTCACAACTTTTAACAATTACCAACAACACAATATGCTAAAATATTATTTGTAACTCGAAAATAATCAATGAACAAAGGTTATGATAAAATAGAGAAGTTAGTCAATTAATGACTCTATTTCATCGACCTAATTAGCACTTTACACACTCTTTCCACCCAACAAAGTGGACAAGTAAAGAAAATCTACAGTCATTTTCTTAATCTGAAATATTTCAGGCCCATAAAAAAAGCAGATTCAAGTAATTCAATAGCTAATTAAGTTGAAAGTAAAAATAGAACATCCAATACCTTGTTTTCAAGCATCAAACTAAAAAGATAAATAAAGGGTCTAATTTATTCAAAGAAACAGGTGGTGGAAGAAAGTTAAAGTGTGAAACCAACCTCAAACCAATTCTTAACATGAACTTTCGCCAAAAATATAGCTCAGATGTACACACGCATGATTTTCTTCATAGTTAAGGTCAATCAAGTCGAATTTGTTCTTAATTTTAGACACAAATTGAGCATTAATAAATAGAGAATATAAAAAGATGCATAGATAAAAAAAGATGAAAGAGTCATCAAAGGTAAGAAATTAGAGACATCACTTGATGTTACTTGAAAAACTCCCTCTTAACTTCAATAATTTGCAGGAATCATTTAAAGTACAATACTTTTTAACTTAAATCCCTCAAATTCTATAAAAGGGCTTGATAGATCACACACGGTTGAATCTGGTCCAATAGTAATTCAAATATTAAGGAGAGATTTCTTTGTGGGATACTTCAATGAGATAGAGAATTTGGTGTTTAATTGATTTATTGTCTTGATTTATTGGGAAAGATGGATACCTGGAAGGACTATGATGCTCAAGTCAGATTTTTATCGATGAGCTTTATTCAAGATGGATTAGATAATTATATATGGACTTCAAGTCTTTGTTATATAGTACTTGGTTGTCCTACTAATGCCGCCTTCGTATGGTGGCACTTGATCTCATTGGTGGATCTGAGATGGCTCTTGCAGGCTATCGAGTGTGTGGGATGCCTATATTCGTGAACTACGCCTTCTAGGTGTAGCCGAAATCAGGTGCTTGCCCCTTTGGTTATTAGTTATTAAGATGATTGTAGAGTTATCTGCTGTTGATACCATAGTTGTGTGCCGATGATACCATAGTTGTGTGCCGATGGAATAACATCAACATGAGATGGACATTTTTCCTTAACCTTTAAATCTTAAAGGTTAAACCTATTAGCCCATTTATGGAGCAGGTCTTATATCTCATGTGGAATAAGTACATATCAGGCTTGCTATTGCATTGTAAGAGTACTCCTTCTCTATCTTTTTTTTTTCCCTCTATGTTTTTTCTTATCAATATAATCTTTTTTAGAAAAGCTATTTTTAACCGATTACATATTTTTAAGGGAAAATGTGTATCATTTCAAATATGTAAAATTATGTCATTTTAAGTGAGAGAAAGAGATATATAAAGGAGGAGAGAGAGTGCTTACAAAAAAATGAAGAGGAAAGATAATGGACAAAAAAATATAAAGGTGCGGGTCTCACCTCTTTGTAAGAATGAAAGGACACAGGTTATATCATTTGAAAGGAAAAACATTTTTCCCATGTTTTAAAAACTATATATCACACTTACTGGTTGAACTGAAACCAATTATATTTTTGGTTCAAATGTTATTTGAGTTAATGACCATTCAATTATGCTCTAATTATAAATTTAACCAGTTAAATTACAAATTTAACAACAAATCAAACCAATGAAATTATTGCACCGAAATTCTCACACTTTCCGTCTCCAGTTCTGAATTTTAAAAATATTACTTTATGGATGACAAGCATTGCCATCACGTTAGAAAGAAAAAGATAGACTTGCTCTAATATCTTATTTGCTTGTGAATTTTTCGTAACATTGCCATCTTTTCCGAAACACGCTAAACACGTTAGAAAGAAAAGGATAGACTTGCTCTAATATTTTATTTGCTTTGTGAATTTTTTGTAACACCGATAAATGAGTAATATACCTCGTCTATTTTGCGCTTTATTATTTTATATTTTAAGATTTTATATTGTTCTTGTCTTGCATTCACAATCTTGCCTTAAATGCTGATTTCTTTTTTCCTTTTCTGCTGTATCAACAATAACATTGATGGGCAAGATAATTTCTTTGTCTTAAAATTTTGATTTAAATTTTAAAATGTACTGTGCCTGTAAAAAAAATTACATTGTATTATTTAATAAACTTAACATCTGATAGCTAATTAAATTCATTAAATAATATATTATTAATTGAATGTGCAAAAAAATATATCATAATTAATATAAAAAAATTTAATAAAAGAGAGTTCCCAATTTCGGCCGTGAGATAATATTTTATTGTAATTTTATCCATTCAGGCACGTGAGATTTAACACTCTTCTTTTTTTTTACATTTTTAAAAAATTCTTAAGTTATTAAATACTAATTTTTATGTTAATTTTTTCTCTTTTTTACTAAAATTCAACTACTTGTGTTCTTAAAATAATTACTTTCAATTTACTTTGCATCACTTTTTCTTTTCTTTTCAAAACTTACATGCTTATATGCTCAAATTAATTTTTAAAAAGTTTTATTTTTGTATCAAACAAATTTCCCCTTAAATCTCAGCTGATTCACTCTTATATTTATATTTAAGTACATTACCTTGAAAGTGACTTAATTTTTTAGATTACTTTTCGTAAAGAATAACACATGCATGAGTTTGATAACTTTTACTCTTTTTAATTTTAAATTTAAATTATTTTAAATTAATTATGCATATCCTTCTTATAATTCCTATTATTTTAATTTTCTATTCTAGTATATATTTTTCATATTTTACCTGAGTCAATTATGTATGTACACATTACTTTTAATTTTTATTTTAAATTTTTTAAATTTATACTTTTTTAAATTTTACTTAAATTCAAATTACTTGTCCGACGTGCAGACACTTCAACTTCTTTATTTGAGAATTTTTATGATGAAGATGAGTATAATAAGTATTAAATTTAAATAATTCCTCACTGCTTTTGTAACTATTTATAGGGAAAATTGTGTATCATTTTAAATGATATAAAGTTATTTCATTTTAAGTAAGAGAAAGAGATAAGTCATTGAAGAGAGAGTGGGAAAAAAAGTTTTGAAAATGTGGGTCCTGCCTTTTTGTGAGAGTGAAAGGATGTAAGGTGTGTCATTTAAAATGACATACATTTTTCCCATATTTATAACTCCCTAGATTATTCTGTATTAATTGTTACAATTAGGCGTGTAAATGGGCCAGACTTTGGCTTTCCTGGCCTAAGCCTACGTTAAAAAATGTTCAGCCTATCTGGCCTATTGGCCTATTAAAGGCTTCGTTTATAAGTCAAGCTTGACCTATTGTTAAAAATTATAAAGCCTTATATGTCCTACTCCTACAGGCCTTATAGTCTCCCAATAAAGATACTAAGTAAAGAAAATAATTGTATAGAGCAAAGGAAGTTTCATTCATGCAAGCACTTACATTTCTCATAAGAAATAAAAAATGACAAACAAGAAAGAATCAACATAATACCGCAGCTCTAGATTGTATATCAGAAAAGAATAGAGTCAAAGAAATGGAGAAAATAAAAAGGAAGTACAATTACTTTAAAAAATTATTTTAAAGTAATTTTAAAATAATTATATTATTTTATTTTAAAAAATTAAATAAGTCAGCTTACAAGGCTTTAGGCCAGGCTTGACAAAGTTGACATATAACCTATTTGTTAAAAAGGCTTTCTTATAAGCCTAAACCTATTCTATTTTTCAGAAAGGCTAGACTAGGTCAGGCCAAATATAGGCCAGATTGTATGTCAGTCCAACGTAACTCATTTACACCCCTAGTTACAATCATGAGTATAAAAGGTGTTTGGTTTTTTTGGGTTTTATAATTCTCATTCAACATGAGAATTACAATTTTCCTACACACCCTTCGATTTCCGTGCTGACATGGGTCCTACATATAATTTTTTCTAACACATGGGTCTCACATGCTTTTTATCTCTACAACATGATATTTCAATTCTCCTTCAACATGAGAATTATAAAACCCTTTAAAAAATGGATACAACTGATACAGTACCAACGAGAGACAATCGTTGCATGTTCTAACGTTTGTACCCAAGAAAATTCTTCCGTGCAGCATGTGGTTGCATTAATTTTCAGTTATTAGAAGCTTGAGCGGGCAGTTGAGCATTATCTAGCCTGAAAAATTCTTAGCTAAATATGCATTCAAATTATTAGTTAACACGTGTCAACATATTTTTCTTTAAATAATTATATGAGAAAAGTTATATTTACAAACTTAACTATGTACTAAAAAGGTAGTACATAAACCAACTCATGTATTATGCTTAATACATAGTTAAGTTTGTAAGAGTTTATAAACAAAAAAATTTTATAAATATAATATGCTCATCGGGTCGAGGTAAGATTTGTAATCAATAGCGATTAGCTAAGATTTCTTATCCTTGCATTGGTACGGGTAGATCATGCTAGGGGTGGCAATTCATGTCTTCGGGTCGAGGTTTGGCAACACTTGACATGAATACAACACAAATAAAGATTTATCTTCGACACGAATATGACTTGCTTATTCCGTGAGTTGACACGACACAACACAAATAATTCGTCGAGCTCAAAATATTTCACTTAATATGCTAATTGATATAACATAACACAACACAAATAACATCCATAATGAATATTATTTTCACTAATGTCATGTTGACATGACATACTATGACACTACAAATAATCTAAAAAAAAAAACGTAAGAAAATCAATTACATTACACTTTTTTTTTTTTCCAAAAACACGAACATGACACAAATTAAAAAACATGTCAATCCAAACCTAAATTTCTGGTGTGGTGTTACTGGGTCGTATTGAAAATTTTCACCCCTAAATCCTACCTCAATATAAATATAGGGTTTTATAAGAGTTATGTTATAAGAAAATTGATTGTGTAATGTTATAGAGATTCATTTTACGTGCCTTAATTTTTTTTTTTTTGCTTCAAAAAGTACGGGCTCCACAAAATGTTGTATGTGTAGGAAATTTTTTCTTGTCATGTTAAATGAAAAACTAAAACCCAATAATATATATGGGATTTGATTTTCTCATGTCGCATGAGAATTCAATTCTCATGTTGTGACTCAACTAGTGGTGGGTCCCACATTTATTAAAAAAATAAAAATAAAATAAAAATTTTACACGTAAATCGAAGGGTTACATGAGAATTGAATTCTCATGCAGAAAATATTTCCCATAAATATATTACCTACTTAACTTTAGAAATGTGAAATTTATAATTTAAAAGTTTATACTAAACCCAAGTACCTGAATTCTCCTGCAAACAATGACTTGAGTTACTTCGGTGACTACATTTATGGTACCAATTATCTATATATAGTCAAGCTTCTACCACTGCTCTCCACATCAATTCACACTAACTTTCAAAACTCCTAAGTCCTCATCCTGCGTTTCCTAACAATGGCTAGCTCAATGGTCGTCAAGGTTGCATGCTTGGCAGCAGTGATGTGCATCGTTTTGTGTCTACCACTAACACAAGCAGCTCTCAGTTGTGGCCAGGTGCTCACCACAGCAGCACCATGCGTTGCATACCTAAAGGGAAGTAGTGGTGGTGCAGTCCCTGGACCATGCTGCAATGCGGTTTGGACCTTAAACGGCGGTAAGACCACACCTGATCGTCAAGCTGTTTGTAGATGCCTCAAAACCACTGTTTTCAACCTTCCTGGCCTCAATCTTAACAACCTTGCTGGCCTCCCTGGCAAATGTGGTGTTAACTTGCCCTACAAGATCACTCCCTCCATTGATTGCAACAAGTATGTATATATATACATATATAGAGATACTTATCTATACATTATACAATGTTCTTCTTTTATGTTCAACATATGAACTTTTCATCATGATGTGTTAATTCGTTAACAAACTTACTAGGGTTAATTTTTTCTGCGGTTAATGCAGATAAATTATCTGCATTGAGCCCAAAATGACGTCGTTTTGGAACGGAAATTAAAGTATTTTTGTAATTTTATTTTATTTCAGGATTATAATAGTCTTTATAATTATATTTTAATATTTCAATACCAAAACGACGTCATTTTGGGAGTAAATACAGATAATTTATCTCCAGTAACTCCAGAAATATTTTTTTTGGACTTATTAACCTTTATTTTAATTTGATTGCCAATTGCAGGATTCCGTAAGCAACTCGCGTGAAAGGTTATTGTGCTTGTTTACAATAAATACTTATTAAGTGGCAAGAGAAAATAAGGAAGTGGGCTACACCTAGATGTGTGGATCGATCCTCAGTTATGGATTACATGTCCAGGATGTGGTTTGAGATTTCCATTTGATTATTACAAACTAATATATACAGCAAATGTTATGTTTTTGCTACTTGTTGCATTTCTATCCATTTTCACATCATCTCTTTTATCAATCTCTCATGAGATAATGATATACTTATAATAATTGCAGTAACGTCAAATGTTTCAATCGATGATTTACATTTGCCAATGGGGCTCTTACTTGTGGGAAATGTTCTTAATTAGCCCTACTTATAATAGATACTTTGTTCAACATAAAATTTAAGAGGCCGGGAACAATTACCATTTTGCCACTGTTTTGCAAAAAAAAAAATTACCAGACTGCCACGCCAACAGTAAATTTTGCCAAAATGCCACGTGGCATATTTCGTTATACAGTGTAGCGAAATATGCCACGTCAGAATGCTCAGAACCAAAAAGTGTCATGTGTCAAAATTGTTGAAATTCGCTACCGCTACACAGGGTAGCGAATTTCAACAATTTTGACACATGGCACTTTTTGGTTCTGACGTGGCATATTTCGCTACATTGTGTAGCGAATTATTTGCACACATATTTCGCTACACAGTGTAGCGAAATATGCCACGTGGTATTTTGGCAAAATTTACTGTTGGCGTGGCAGTTTGGTAATTTTTTTTTGTCAACAGTGACACTTTGGTCACTGTTCCGTATACATACATGAGATAATAGGACGCAATTAATTAATATATAGTATATAAAAGGGCAAGGTTATATTTACAAATTTTTTTGTTTACAAACTCTTACAAACTACACTATATTCTCCCACGAGAATACTAACTTTTACAAACTACACTATGTTCTCCCGGGAGAATACAGTGTAATTTATAAAAAAAATCCAAAAAATTTATAAACGGATCCTGTCCCTATATAAAATGATGATAATATATACATAAAAATAATTGAAATAAAGATATTAATGCTTCATAAATCAACTTTTGTCATTCAAAACATAAGAAAACACAACATTATTTATTGTATCATTGTGGTAATTAAGTGGTAACCACAAAACTTCTCCTCTGTATCGCTACCCTAACTATTTGTGTTTCATGCTCTCTTGACAACTGGGAAACCACAATTGCTATCGATTGCTTTGAGTTACTTTCATTTCATTGAAGGTTCTCTACTTAAATTTTAATTATGCGGCACATATGGATAGAACTGCATTCATAAAGCAACACTACACCCCGAGCTGCACTAGATTTTTTATCCCAAATATCTGAGTTTATGCAAAATTCAATAAAGTAATTTGAAGTGTTGTGCTCCATTCAAGCCCATGAACCAGAAACAAAATCAGATGGTGAACTCAATTTCATATCCTCAGATGGTATACAATTTTTATTTTTAGATTTCTCCCCCGGTAATTCCATAAGTTCCCCATAGACTAATCTGGAGTTTGGGATGGTCCAAAATTAAGGCTTTAAACCCCTCCCAAATATGATATCAAACACAAACTCTCACTCAGCCCCCACCTGCTCAGTTCCTATATGTGTCAACTGAGCTATCATTATTTGATGATCGTATACATTTTATGTCCTTGACATTTCTGATGGGATGTTTAACTCGAATAGGAGATTTCTTTTTTTCACTCGAATAGGAGATTTTAACAAGGACAAAATGAAGATATTAATGAAATTTTGAACAATTACAAAATGGACTTGGATGGGAAAAAAATTATAAGAATAGAAGTGATAAAAAATAAATCATAATTATACCAAAAAAAAAAATTCATAAGAAGGTAAGTAGTTTTAGATGAAACCAAGGTTTTGGAACTTTTCCCTTTAATTTATTGACACTTGAGAAACTCATTCTTAATTTTAATAATTTCAGGAATCACTTAGAGGGGAATGAATCTCTATGTTTTGTTTTAATATAATCATGTTATGTCAAAAAAATTAGTCATTCTTTAATATATCAATTATCAGAGCAATTAAAATGACCATTTTTATTTTCTGCTTTACAATTTTTTGTTTAAAGTTATTTAATCTATTAATGAAAAATTGATATTTTTCAAATAATATGAATTCATGTTGAAATAAGAGATACTCATTTTCCACGTAGAATACGATTGTAACTTGACTTAGATCCCTCGATTCCTATAAAAGGGGCTAGCTCCTGGTGCTTTTTAAGAGTCACCCTCTGTCTCCCTCTTTTATCAATATAAAGCTATTTTTAGTCTTTTATAGAAATGGTTTTAAAACTACATCAACTAACTCATTGATTATAAATTCAACAACCAATTAAACCAATGATATCATTGCATCGAAAGTCTAGCACTTTCCGACTCCAATTCCGAATTTTAAAATAGGTTTATTGTCTCTTGTATTGTAGATGATAAAATTATCTCTTATAGACCTATACACACATAAATGTGTGTGAGACTCGTGTTTTTTTTTTTTTCTTTACATGACTCCACATGAGTCTCACATTTTGTATGTGTATAAAAAATAATTTAATCTCCTACAAAATAAGAAACATTGAAACCTTTTAAAATATTAAGATAGATAACGAAAAAGAGTAACTAATGATTTGTTTAACAACGATTAAGATGATCTCAAATAACCGCAAGTCATATGAAAAGATGATTAAAAAAGTTATATTGCTACTTAATATATTTTCATATTACATGATAAATTTGACATCTTATTAAACACATTAAATAATATAGTAATACATTATTGGACGAATGTGTAAAAAAAAATTATATTAATACTACATCAAAATTAAAGTCGTATGTAACCACAATAATGATATCTTTTTTTCATGCAAACAAGAAATTATTGTATACATCAAGAGGTAGAAACATGGAAAGTACATAGTTCAATTGGACAAGTGAGAGAGCTACTTAAGTCCCATATTTATGACACAAATCTCTGCCGGTCCACATATGCAACCTCCTATATGGCTTTTACAGGACTTTCTTCAAGCTAAATTTGTTTGGTAATTTTTAAATTGCAGTACTCCTGAATAATCAAGAACAGTATACTAATAAAGTGATCACCATATGTTAAAGGGAGAAATGTTTATCATTTTAAATGACACAACTTATATCCTTTCACTCTCACAGAGAGGTGGGACCCACACCTTTATTTATTTTTTCAACTCTCTTTCCTCCTTTATCTATCTCTTTCTCTCCCTTAAAATGACATAACTTTACATCATTTAAAATGACTCACACTTTATCCTATGTTAAAACCAACATATCAATGCATGGAATTCCTCTACTTGCCGGGTTAGAGATGAAAGTCAATTATACACAGATTAAACCGGTGACTTTCCTGTGATCACAAAGAACAATCTTACTGCTACTCCAAAATCTGCCTCTATCACCATTTGTTGCCAAAAAAAAAATGATCATATTCAAGCCTTGTTTGCCAAAATTAAGAGAAAGAATCTTAAATTGATTTTGAAAATCTAGATGCAAAAAAAAAAAAAAAAAAAGACATGGGACTGTTTGTAAACGTGGTTACAGTAACTCACTCACTGATAAATAGCAGTGACTTCAGTTCATCACATATAAATGTTACTTCAATGAGTTTAGCATCTTTCTTTACAATCTAGGCAGGGAAATGGTTGGTCCTGGATCTTTTGACTAAAACAGTAATAGCGGCATTTAACATGCCCAACCACAATCCATTATGGCACTGAATTCAGCTCAACTACCAAATAACTTCAAGCACGTGGCTAGTCACATGACTCTGCTTCCTCCTTCCCTTCTCTTGTTATATATACATGCAGCAACAGAAAGAAAAGCTCAAAACAAAGAGTCTCTAAAAAGGCCATATATAAGTTGAAATCTAGTATAAGGGTAAAGCTATGGCTAGTTCAATCATGGTTAAGGTTGTTTGTTTGGCAATTGTGTTTGTAGCACTTGGTGCAACTAGTCCTAAGGTTCAAGGTGCAGTGACATGTAGTCAAGTTGAAAACAATTTGACCCCATGCATTACATATGTAATCTATGGTGGGAGTACTGTGCCAGCACAGTGTTGCAATGGGGTTAAGTCCCTCTATGGCATGGCTCAGACCACACCAGATCGCAAAGCAGTTTGCAATTGCATAAAGAATGCTGTTAGTTCCAGTGGTTTCACTTACTCTAACTTTAATCTACAAAATGCTGCTGGCCTTCCAAAGAAATGTGGTGTTAACATTCCCTACCAGATCAGCCCCAACACAGACTGTACCAAGTACTTATAATATATACATATCTTACATGCTTTTTTTATTTTATTTTATTTTTTATCATGTATCTTTCATAGGGTAAAATGGGACGAATCGGAGCAGTGATAAAACTGTTCCTTCATGACTGAAAGGTCATGGGTTCGAATCCAGGAAATAGTCTCTTTGCAATTATGTAAGGGTAAGACTGCGTACAAGGATTTCCTCCACTCCACACTCGCTAGTCGGGTTTAATTGGGAGTGGTGTTTTATGCTAGAAGGGTCGGCTTGGCTCAGTGGTAAGCATGCTTACCGTGATGTTCAAGGTCCCGGCTTCGACTCGGCCTCTCCGCAAAAAGCGGGGGTAAGGTTTGACTCGATTTCCTTCCCTAGACACTCACGCGTGGGTATTGAACTGGGTCGGCCCTTTTTATCTTTCATAGGGTGAATCTTGAGCAGTAAGGTTGCTGTTTAGTGACCAAAAGGTCATAGGTTCTCAGTGTTGTAAACAATCTCTTTGCAAATATGCAATAGTTAGGATGTGTACAATGGACTATCAACCCTCTCCTCGCAAAATTTGGATATCTTTTGTACCAAGATTTGCCCTATGCCCTTTATTCATCTTTTTATATGTCTAATGAGTCTTTTTTTTTTTTGCAGAGTTCAATGAGGTTGATGCATGATGATCTTGCAGCAGTAGCTCAAGAGTGGTGTTATGGCAGTAGTATATATAGTGTGTGAATAAGAGGCTACATGAGTGACATGGGAATGACTAGAAATTGCTTCTTGCAAGCTTGTACTAGTGTTCTTGTGTGTCTGTGTTTGATAGTGGGTAGCCTTTTCTTTCATGGTTATTGTAGGCATTAGCAGAGGATAAGGAGTGGAGTACTAGAAGAAATGGGTATGTAAGCAGTGGTTGTCTCTTTGTTAATGATATGTGCAGTTTATTTTGTGAATGGATTTGGAGAACTTGATTAATGATGCTTGTGCCTCACAAGTGACTTTGTCTATTTCTTTTTTCTTTTTCTTTTTTGGTGAAAACTTTGTCTATTTCTTTGTTCCTTGACCAAAAGTGCTATTGGGGAAAGAGGTTTCAAAACTATCAACGTAATATTAAAGAGGGATGATATTCTTACTACCAAACTTTTCTACTACCAACTTACTACCTATCTAATCACTATTGAATCAAAGAGAGAGAATCTAAAAAGTTTTTGAAAAAAGAGAAAATATTGATCCAATGGTAATTAGATAGGTAGTGGGGTGATAGTAGAAAATTTTGGTAGTAAGAATATCCCTCCTCAATATTAAAAGGAAGGAACTTTGGATCAAGATTTAAGGATGACTCATCATCACATGCTTGTTGAGGCAATTAGTTATTAAAATCATAATGAGCTCACTTATTTTACTATCTGTTTTCAAATATATAATATATAGCATTACTTTTTTTTGGTTACATAGTATAAAGCATATTTGATCCATGTATAATGTGAACTTGTATGTCAGTTACTATGATAATTATCATTTAATAACAATATAAAGAATTCTATTTAAATTTTAAATTTATTTTTATTTTTTAACTTAACGCTTTTATTATAATATTGCTTATCTACATAATTCATATTAGAAAAATAAAGTTCTAACTCTCCTAATGCTGGGTACGAACCGAACACTTGAGGATTGAAGACAAACTCCAACCCAACAAGCGACTGGGAAAACCAACTTTTAACTAAGTTAATGAATCAATCCCTTTACTGATTTGGTTCTAAAAGTCTTACTTATTATAGCCCTAACGAATTAACTATATGCCAAAAAATTGTTTACATATCAATAATTATTGGTTTAAGTGATGAAGAGCATGATAATGTTAGATATTCAAGTGTGATAAGTTCCACGTTGATTCGTAATGAGCTAAACTACTCCAATCAAATCAAGTGAGTCTGACACCATAATAAAACCAAAAATCTTAAAGCATTGGATTCATGAGTCTTCTCACTTATATACATTTTACTTAGCCTATTACCAAACCAATGTGGTACTCATCATACTTGAATATAGAGGTGACAAAATGGGTCGACCCGCCTCGATCCACTGTCAACCCGCTGAAAACGGGTTGGCCCGCTCCAACCCGCCACTTGAATATGGGTTGAAAACTCCAACCCACCCCATTTTATGGTGGGTTGACGGGTCAACCTGCCTAAAAAATAAAAAATAATTATAATTAAAAATTATATTTTATTAATTTTATAATATTAATATTTTTATTTCACATTTCCCTTATTTTTTTCAAACTCAAGTCTAAATGTATGCTAATATTCAATCAAACATTCTTTTGAAACTTATTTTTGTCTATATATAAATAACATTTGTCATAAATAAAGATTTTCTTCTCTATTTTTCTAGGGAGTGCTAAGATAAAAAAAATTAGATATTGCAAATGCTTAAAAACAAATAAAACAACAAGCAACCCGCCCCGACCCGTCGCCAACCCGTTTTGACCCACAACCCAACGGGACGGGTTGAGGCGGGTTGGAATGTGTAACCCAACCCGCCCCGTTTTGGCGGGTTGACCCGTCAAGTTCAACCCATATTGTCACCTCTACTTGAATATCCCAACAATCTCTCTAGGGGTGGCAAATCGTGTTCGTGGGTCGGGTTCGGGTCGACCTGTGTCTGACACGACACGAATAGACTCAACCCGAACACGACCCGATTAATTATTAGTGTCAAAATTCTCAACCCGAACACGACCCACTTTTTCTGCGGGTTGACACGACACGACCCGAAAAATCTTATAATATAAGTGTGATCCGTTTATTACACGACTCGCCCCAAAAAAGCACCAAATCTGAAACAAAAAAATCTTCATAAAAAAATAAATTTGGAAGTTCCAGTACAATTTGAAACACCCAATAATTTGGAAGTTCCAGTACAATTTGAAACACCCAATAATTTTTTTTATATCATTCAATAAAATTACCATAATAACCTTGAAAAAATTAAAAAAAATTATATTTGCGGGTCAGAGCGGGTTCACGGGTTGACCCGTGACCCGACACGAATATTTTCCTGTTATATTTTTCCAACCCGAACACGACCCATTTATTAAACGGGTTGACCCGAACACGAAAATTTCGTGTCGGGTCCGGGTTGGGTTGGCGGGTCGTGTCTTAAATTGCCACCCCTAAATCTCTCCCTCAAATGTGAAATCCACAATTGGTATTGTTGCGAACTCGGCAAGTATACCGATCGTTCCGAGTAATAAAGTGATAAGAAAAATATTGTTCCCACGAGGATTTAGGCACCAAGTACTAGTCTAACTATTCCCTTTAATTTGGAACATAAAAGTTATTTTTGTGTTGTGAAATAGTTTGGAAAATCCAAAATAGAATTTAAAATAATTAAATTTAAAAACAGAATTTAAATAACAGTGAAGTAGAACGCAGGCAAGAACAGATCAAGAACGCGAAAGAAAATTGATGAAAATTTCGTAAGAAAACTGTAGCCAGGATACACTTCACCTTCGATCCTCTCTTATATTCCTATATTATATTTTATAAATAATTAACTCGTTTGTTCAAACAATTCATTATTTCCTTATAAAATAGTTGAACCCTAATGTCTTTGTGATTTCAACCCTTTAATCCAATCAGAATTCTAATGTCTTAGTAATCCCTCTTGAATTAAGCATTAAGAAAATGAATTATGAGTCTGCAATTTATGTAAGCCTATGTCTAGATCATACGCAAATTGTTATTCTACCCTTGTCCAGATTAAAACCCTAATATGTCTATTGTGAATTCTAATCCTCAAAACCCTATAACTTAGAATGGCCAATTCTAAATAGGATATGGAAAAATTAAACCAAGTAGAATAAAACAAACTAACTAATTAAATTATAAAATATCAATACAGAAAATATAAAGGATTCACAATGGATCCGTAATCCCAACTACATAAAGAAATTAGGCAGACATGTTCATGTCTGACTTAAACAAATTAAAACAAAAAGAATTCATGAAGAAAAAGACAAGAAGAAAAAGATGAAGGTGAAATCTTGATCTCCAGCACGAGTCTCCAAGAGCTCTATCAATTCTCTCCAGCCAAAGATGATCTCTTTTAGGGTCTCTGTTCCCTTTATATAGCCAGCTCTCAATCAGGTCATAATCCCTGAATTTATTTTCATTAATTTTCCGTTTTTATCACAATTCCACAATTCAAGGATTGCATTCATGACGCCTGCGTAGTCAGCGCCTACTCTGCGACTCCACAATTCAAGGATTGCATTCATGACGCCTGCGTAGTCAACGCCTACTTTGCGACTCCACAATTCATGGATTGCATTCATTACGCCTGCGCAGTCAGCGCCTACTCTGCGACTCCACAATTCAAGGATTGCATTCATGACGCTTGCGTAGTCAGCGCCTACTTTGCGACTCCACAATTCAATGACTGCATTCATGACGCCCATGCAATCAGCGTGTGTCTTCAGTTTTTGAGCTCTTCAAATTGGACTTTTTTATCTTGTTTTCCTACAAAAATATAATAAAATCAGTGACAAGATATCCGATTGAGATTTATCAATTTAATAACAATTATAGCCCTTTTTATCCAAGATTGATCAAGATTCTTTCTCTTTTTGGCTTAAAATCATATATATGCTGGAGGCATATCAGGTATGTTCCCCCTCAACCGAGTATCCAGGCTCAGAGTACTCAACACACCTCTTAGCCAAACACATGGCTAGCCCGAGGCCAAACCTGGCTCTAATACCACTGTCAAGCGAGTCCAAGGGAAGCCTGTGGCGGGCGACCACCACCAATGGATTAAATTACTCCAGCCATATCAAGTGAGTCTGACACCACGTTACAACCCAAAGCCTTAAGGTTTTGGGTTGAAACATGGTGTCAAACTCACTTGCTATGATTGGTGTAGCTTAGTCTATTGATTGTGGCCCCCGCCATGGTCTCTCCTTGGACCCGTCTGACAGTGATATCAGAGCCGGATTGGACTCAGACTAGTTAGGTGTTTGGCTAGGAAGCGGGTTGAGTACTTTGGCCCTAGGTACTCGGTTGAGGGGGAGCATACCAATAATGGATTTCACACTTGAGGGAAAGATTGTTGAGATATTCAAGTGTGATGAGTCTCACATTAGTTAGTAATGGGCTAAGTAAAGTGTATATAAGTGGGAAGACCCATGAACCCAATGCCTTAAGATTTTGGGTTGTAACGTGGTGTCAGACTCACTTGATTTGACTGGAGTAATTTAGCTCATTGGTGGTTGTCCCCTGACCACAGACTTCTCTTAGACCCACCTGACAATTGTATTACAGTCGAGTTTGGGCTTGGGCTAGCCAGTTGTTTGGCTAGGAGACAGGTTGAGTACTTTGGGCCTAAGTACTTGTTAAGGGGAGCATATCAATGGTGGGTTTCTCATTTGAGGGGGGATTGTTGAGATATTCAAGTGTGAAGAGTCTCACTTTAGTTGATAATGAGCTATTGTTGGTAATAGGCCAAGTGAAGTGAATATAAGTGGGGTGGACTCATGAACTCAATGCATGTGATATCAGACCCACTTAATATGGCAATTTAGCTTAGCGCATTGATAGTGATCCCCCATCATGGCGTTCACCCCTGGACTCGCTTGAGAGATAATTCACCTCAAGTTTGAACTTTAAAAATGTAGAAGTAGAAAATGATGGAGAACCGGATTTCATATAGGTACAAAATTGCTGAAATTCTCATCATGTTTGTATTAGCTGAAATTGCTGCTCTTGCATCAACACCAATTTCTTTCATCATTCCCAACCCATAATAACACATCCACAAAGATACGAACTCATCACAAAGGCGAGCCTTGAAGCAAGGTTGTTGGTAGTGACATGAAGACGATGGGTTCAAACATGAAAGCCACCAATTTTGTAAAAACGGAAGGGTAAGACCCTCTATTATTAACCCTCACTATTCAAACATACAAAAAACGTGCACAACCTTCAGAAACTTCACCTGATGTCCTGATCCTCATCAAAAACTATGAAAGAATAGAGAAACACTTAAAAACAACCGCAGAAATGAATCACCAAACCCATGAACACAAACAAGTCAAATCCCAACCAAGAAACTTCATACAATGCAACCCCCATCAACTCCATGACCCTACAAGCAAAGCACAACCATTCTTAAAAATGGAAGAACTAAACACAAACCCTCATCAATTCAGAAAACCCAAATTCCAACCAAGGCCAGCTAACCTCCACTGCCACCACAAAGTCCAAGAACGCAGCAATCCAATCACCAAACAAAACCATATCCTATGCCCAGCCATGGAAAACACCGCATCCCCGCCGCACCAACCACACATGCCACTCCAAAACAACCCAATAAGAACCAGCGAGCTCCAGGCAACAAAGACACCAACAGCCATTGAATTACAGAGCATCAATCCAGGTCCCCCGCAAACACTGTGCAAAGTAGAAGGAAAAGATGGAGAACAATTTCTTCTCTTTTCTTTTTTATCTTTTTTTTTTCCTTTTTCTTTTACCTTTTTCTCTGCTGGGTTGTTTATAAATTGTGAAGATATATACAAAAATTTATCCATTAATTAAACAGCAGTTGTGGTTGTCAGAATCAGAAAGAAGACTGGTATCATGCTTAAATAAAAAAGACTATTGCTTGTAATTACTGCTATCCTCAAGAAAGAAAGGTGAATGTAATTTATTCTTAAATAAAAATAAATATTTTACATCTAGTACCTCCAGGCACCCAAAAATCTAGGGGATGGAGGATGTACTTGAACAATCCAGGCCTCGTTTTTGGAGAAGTACTTGAACAATCTGCTATACTAATATACAACAAAGATAAAAATAAATAGTTCTGTTTACCTGGCATGAATTTCATGGTTTCACTTAATAGAAACCTCCACACGTAGATCAGATAGAATTATGTATGTTTACCTTAACAACAAATATATACACTTGGCTGTTGCGAAAGAACTGAGATCGATCGATGTAGCGGCTGCAGCAAGGTCTAAAGTTAGCATGTAACGGGTGGTTTGAGTGCCACAGTTCTATCTGCAAGCAGCTAGGTAAGTTTAAGGGTGAAGTTCAAGAATAGCATGTTTTTTCAGTTGCATCAGTTTCGTAATCCAAAATATGTCTATCCATTCGGTCCAAAAAGCTACTTTCTGACAATCTTAAAATTCTGAGTTCTTCTCTCAAGAAATCCAGCTCTTTCTTTAACTCAGCGTTCTGCTCTTCAAATTGGGTATTTGATAAATTCTGCCTACGGAGAAGTTCATTTTCCTCCATTACTTGCCCTATTTTCATCTTTAATTGGGCATTTTCCTCTTCTAACATGACATTTTTCTTTCTTAAATCATCCTGTTAATCAAAAGAGTTCATTTTATTGTGATGTTCATTGTGAATATATATACAATATAAAGAAAAAAAACTAAAGAATATAATCTATGACAATACCCAAAAGAATAAAGCAGAACCAAATCTCACATCATAAAAGCTCGACTTTGGGGGAGTGTCGTTCATTTTGAATTTTTCAGCACTGAACTCTTGCTCTCTGCCTACTTCGTCAGCAATGCTCAAATTTGTGGGGGTGTCCTCCACTATCCCGTTTTCAAGATTCATCTCATGCAACTCTTGCTCTCTGCCTACTTCGTCAGCAATGCTCAAATTTGTGGGGGTGTCCTCCACTATCCCGTTTTCAAGATTCATCTCATGCTCTCTATTTACTTCATCACAAATGCTCAAATTTGGGGGGGTGTCCAACACTATCAGGTTTACAAGATTCATCTCCTTCTCTCTATTTACTTCGTCACAAATGCTCAAATTTGGGGGGGTGTCCAACACTATAGGGTTTTCAAGATTGATCTCCTGCTCTCTATATTCTTCATCACAAGTGCTCAACCTTGTGGGAGTGTCGTCCACTACCTGATTCTCAAAATTATCCTCATCCTCTCTAAGTACTTTACTAGAGACACTAATTTGTAACTCTGAACCTACACCAGGAACCTGCCGACGTCCAATTGTCAATCAATAGAGAAAGCAAACCACATTACTACATAAGGGATGAAATAGAAGGACTATAACTCAAGAGATACCCATGTTTGTAATTCATACATTCGAATCAAAAATTTGAATTGATTACCAACATTAAGATTATGCCAATGATGTTTGGCTCAAAAGATAAGATCGTACCACATCAACTCAAACGTCTTGACTTCGAGTCTGCTATGGCTGGTGGCATGCACTGACCTTAGAATGGAGTAACTTCCCCTCTCCCTAAACTTTTATTTACCAGAAATTTAAAATTTTCATAAACCAAAAAATTACAACTCACTTTATTTAATGTGCTAATCGAACAGTTTTCTTCACTTTGAAGCTCTTTGTTGTCACCCACCAACTCCAGTGCTTCTTTGATTATCTCTAGTTGTAACTCTCCAGAGGTAGGTTGGAGTTCCCAAATTATCTGCACATAAACAGATAATAAACTACAAAGGAATTATAACCCACTTTTCCTTCGTCCTTTTTCTGATAAGAACTTCAGTGTGACAACTAATACCAAGGCAGCCATCATTAATTCAAACACCAAATATGCTATCTGCTGATTCAGACTAAAGCCTAAAGCACTCGAGAAGAGAACGGTTTTGCTACTTGAATCATTAAATCATCAAAAAAGGACTAAATATAGCATAAAAATGGCACCAGGTCAAGACAGACACATGTTTTCTCCACCTTGCATATTATGCGGGGAGCCAGTGACTATAAAGAATAAACTCAACATTCAACAGATACGTAAGCAAGTTTCAAGTTACCTGGTCATCATGCAGGTCCTTTAACCTTGAAGTACCCCGTTGCCTTTGGTGAGATTTACTATTATCCCATCGACACACACGAGGAAAGGTCAAATCATGACCTTGCAACTGTGGTCGTGCTATATCAAAATGCTCATGACACCATGTCTGTCCGCCATAGACAAAGGGGAAAATAAAACTTAAAAACAAGAACATTTAATCAACATAAGCATTCATAAATCACACTTTACAAGTATTGATCCAAAACTTCTTATCCCTCAGAAAACTAATTCTTAGATTCTCTTCAAAGAAAATGTAAGGTTGCTTCTTGTGACGGAAGGTCACTTATTCAAGTCTAGAAAACAGCCTTTTGTAAAAATGTGAAAGGATAAGGCCGCATATAATCCACCTTCACCTTTACCATCGCAAAGCAGGTATAAGACTTGTGCATTGGAATTTTCCCATTTAGTCTTAGAAGCAACGTATAAATTGCTTCTATACATACATTTTACTTCCAAGACAACGCATATACCCTTTTGTAAATTGTAATCAATATAAACATTAAAAAAAATATAAAAAAAAATAAAAACTTGAATTGACATCAAGTTAGAATTTATTTATTTTTTTGAAAATTCATTTACATTAAATGATCACATCAATCTTCAACTTCAATTCAGTTAAGACATTTTATGCACTCAATATTTGGAGGACTAAATTTCCTTCTTAAATGAGTTAAATTTAAGATACTATGCAATCAATTGACGTAATGTAAATAATCTTTGTAGCAGTAATGAATCAAAATATACGCACACCCTTTGAGTCTTTTTTTAGACCAAAATATCCGTTGACTCAATAAAAAAACGGTAACATGATGCTATAAATCTATAATAGGTTCTCTTCAAGAATCAGATCTATTCTATGAATCTATGATAGGTTCTCTTACCCTACATTAGCATACATGATTCGAGAATTGACTCAATAAATTAAAAAATTCAAATTAATAAAATAAATAAAATTATGACATGGTGAAACTTACTTGGAGAAATATAAGACAACCACCCACATATTGCACATTATTTTCTTTCCTCTTATCTAGCCACTGAGCCAAATCTTCAACAACAGCAACACCCCACGCAAATCGAGAAACCTCATCCAAATTCATTAGAAAGAGCAAGTAGCGTGAATCAACTTTCCCATCATTGGAAGAAAAAAAGGTTCCAATCGTGTAAAGTAAGAACGTCCTCACAAAATAATCGCTCGAAACTTCCCCAATTGTATCGAGCCTCTCTTCAAGAAAACTCATCAACACCTTCCTCTTCCCTTCCTTTGCTTCATACGAACCTTCCAAATCCGAGAAAGGTTCGTCCTCCTTCAACACAACCGGGTCACCCACGACCCGAAGGCCCATAATCAAAGCAGCGTCTAACAAGCTCATTCGGATCTCGCCCGACCCGATAACGAAAGCCCGCTTCTCGCAGCTCCAAGCTTCCATCACCTCTGTTAAGAAAATCTTGTTCAGCGAGTGATTCGGAACACGTAACAGGTTCCCGAAACCCGTTTTCGTTATTGCGGATCGTTGCTCCTCCGTCAGCTGCTGAACACGCTTCGCGTACGACGTGAGAGAAAATCTTGTCCTGAAATTCCTAACCTGAAACGGTAAAAAAAGAAAAACGAAGAAATCGAAGTTGAAACTGGAATTCCTGTTTTTCTTAGATTTTCTCGGGAAACAAACATGAAATTGAGGTGTACCGGTTCTCGGACTTGGGCGAGGCCGGCGGAAGATAGTCTGGTTGATTTCCTCATCGGGAATTGGGTTTTCCGGTGACAGTGACGGTGACGGAAGTGTTGAATGGAAGTGAATGAACGTGAAAGAATGCAAACGGCACCAACAGAGGACACTAATGTCAACTGGTTAGTGGCAAAGCTTCCGGGAGAAGCTTCAAAAAATGGATGACGTGTACCTGAGATCAAAATAAAGGGCGCCAAAATATCAAATTTTTTTAATTTTTTTCATTTTAACAAAATATAAAATATTCATTACTTTTTTTAACTTTTTTTTATTTTTTTAATACTTTCTTTAGATGAAATAAAGAGATATCAATAAAATGAGGAAATATTATAAATAAAATTAACAATACATTATAATTTTATTGATTATTATGCAAAACTTTAAATAATGATTATTTTCTTTCATTTTTTTCTAATGATATATATTGGAATTATAATATGGGTTTAGTATTTGTTAAATGACACAACTTTGTGTCATTTTTAATGAAATTATGTCGTTTTGGTGTGTTTTGTCATTTTCTCTATTTTATAAAATTAAAAAAAAAAGAAAATGGAGGAGAGAGAATGTAAAAATTTACCAAAACGACGTAGTTTTATTAAAAATTACATAACTTTGTGTCATTTAAATGACAAATATTTTTCCTTTATAATATGGGAAAAACATTTATCCTTTTAAAGGATACAAGTTTATATCATTTTAGATCATAACCGTTGATTTCCGTCCATCAACGGTTATAATCTATTGGGTCAAATTTAATGGGCCAAATTTATTATTAATTAATTAATAATTTGATCCAATAAATTATAACCATTGATGGAAGGAAATCAATGGTTAGGATTTAAAAGGATATAAACTTATATCATTTAAAAAGATAGATGTTATTCCCTTATAATATATACTATTATACCAAAGAATTTCTTTCATTTAAAAAAAAAAACTCAAAATTCAGTTTATTTTATTAAATTATTATTATTGTGAACATAATTATAAATTGATATTTTGTAAGGCCTCTTTTCTCTTTCGAGTCCAAAGTTATGCTAATCCTCAACCCAATCCATTCCCGCATGATAATGGCTTCTCTCACAAAGTTCAATGTAATCAAAGCCCAGTAAGACGATTAAAATGGGCTCTCTTACATTCCGATATAATCAAAGCCTTGTAAAACTTGAAAACTAATAAACGACCCATCTTCTAATTAATTCATTTTCAATATTTTCTATTATTATATATTTTTTATCTTAGTAAAAAAGTAAAAAGTGAAAATTAATTATGCGGGTAAAGAATAAAGCTTACAACCTGCCTCTATTTTATTTTAGAAAAATAAATACAATTTTCCATATCAGCATTCACCAATTTTCTATTGTATTAATTTCTTTATAATTTTCAATACTTTTCACAATTACAATAATTTTTATTTTTGTAAACTATTACAATTACAACAATTTTTTACTTAACAATTCAATCATGTTAATTTTAAGCCAACATAAATTAATGTATGTAAAAGCTGCTATCTAAAGCAATTGATCTTTATTAAACATTCTATAAATACTGCATATAACGGGGTGGAAATAACATTTAAGAAACTGGGATAGGTCAATGTCCAAATTAATTAAATGGATTAAATTAACTCTTAAAGAAAAGTTCAAGCTCACTTATTTATCTATGTTTTTTTATATGTAAAATTACCTTAGCCATTGCAAGGAATTAATGGGGAAGAAGTGACAATATTTTAATATTATTTCACGAACGAAATTGTCTTGAGC
Source organism: Gastrolobium villosum (assembly GCA_032173675.1). Taxonomy (NCBI): domain Eukaryota; kingdom Viridiplantae; phylum Streptophyta; class Magnoliopsida; order Fabales; family Fabaceae; genus Gastrolobium; species Gastrolobium villosum. The sequence continues at coordinate 145,342 of JAVKPL010001888.1, read as the reverse complement.
CGTGACAAATTACTGAGAAGCGACGATACTGGGTATACTGGCAACTGCTTTGCAAACTTAAGATTATAAGGCTACTCAATTGAAGCTTTAAGGCATGAAATTAAATGATGATGTTATATTTAAACTAAAATTTCAAACTATAATTCTAATATTTTTCAATGAATATTCATTCAAAGAATGATAATGCGTAATAAACAATTAAACAAAAACAGTTATTTTCAATAAAAATTATAAATACAAAATAACCTAACGCACAGATAAAATAATTAGTTATTATTAGGCATGTGAGATGTGACTAATAATGGGAAATAAAAAAAAATAAAAAAGCGCTTCCCCTTTGGCTTTTTTTTATGTTCCGCCCATGTTTTGCCCCGGGGGGAGGGGAATTAGATAAGTAGTGTAGTAAAATCTGTAGTTAACATATCTGATAATTTTCTAGATAAATTCATTTAGCACTACGATAATTTTTTTTTAAGTATAAACTGGGGGTATCCTCATTCAACCTCATCTAGTTGCGGGGACTTAGAAGCTCAGTTGCCAACTGAGCTACCCTTGGAATTGGCCGGGGGGGATTAGATAAGTAGTGTAGTAAAATCTGTAGTTAACATATCTGATTTTAGCACTACGATAACTTTTTTTTTTTTTAAGTATAAACTGGAGATATCCTCATTCAACCTCATCCAGTTGCGGGGACTTGGAAGCTCAGTTGCCAACTGAGCTACCCTTGGAGTTGGACTACGATAACTTTATAAATGTTAACTATTCATTTCAATATTTATAATCACAAAATAAATATTAATAATAAAAATATATATTTAAAATGTATCACTTACATTTCTCTAATAAAAAACGCTTATCTAATATCTTCTAAGAGTTATGTTATAGGAAATGTGATTGTGTTATGTTATAGAGATTCATTTTGCGTGTCAGAATTTTTTTTCTGTGGACCCCACAAAATGTTGTGAGTGTAGAAAATTTTTTATGATCATATTAAATGATAGATGATAAACCCTTAATATTAATGAATCCCCAAAATCGTATGCATCAAAAGGTGCTACAAAATATCAATTTACTGCTCCATAAATTTGGTATTGCAGATGATGGGAGATCCGGTAATTAGTAATATTTTGGTGATTGTGTTATACTTTTTTCAGTTTCCTTTTCTATAAAATTTTCTTTGTTTTGTGATTACACTAACACGTGTTCTAGAGGAGTGAATCTTGGATATCACCTTAGTACCTACAACACTTTCCAAATTAGTAAATAATAAGGACATAAAAGGAAATAAATAAAAAACAGGGATTCATATGGTATAAAAAAGTTTAATTTAGGAAAAAGGAAATACCGAATTCGGTATATTTAAAAATTTTCAGTTTTGGCGCGAACATACAGATTCCATGTTAACTGATAATAAAGTCTACATTAATGATCCTCTTGAATCGATCACGTTAGATTTCAAACATATTTCAAATAGTAACAATATTATTCGATTCAAAAGTTATTGTAAATTTTAATAATAAATTGTAATAAGAGAGAAAGAAAAAGTGTAGGATTAAAAGTAAATAAATGACTTACAAAATATAATATTTTTTAATTGTTTACTTTTCTTCAATTATGAATTGTTTCACAAAATAAAAATAAAAATCGTATTATTAAGTTTTGTTTTTTCAAATATTTTAGGATATATTAAGCTATTTTATCTAATCACAATACAAGAAAAAGAAAAAGAATTGGTTGTTGTTGTGAAAAGCCTCCTTTTGATTATGGACCACAAGACAAGATGGGATATATTTGCGTGCATAGAACAATTTGCTTAGCCATCAGGCAATAAACGCTGCATAAAAGCAAAAATGATGTGATATCTGTTGAGTATCAAAACGTCAATGGCCATTTTTGAATCCCCTTGCATCTGCAATGAGCAAATTCTCAAAACCTCTCACTTGATACGGTTATTAGTCCCTTCTCAATGGCCCATCACAGCAACACTTGATTAGGATCATTCACCGACCCACCCAATTCCCGATCCCTAAAATGGCCAATTAACTTGAGAGTGACAATTTTTTTAAAAAAGAAAAATTTAACAGATTGATAATTGTCTAACAATTAAACTGATTAAGTGAAGTTTATTGCAATTGGTGTATTTTGGTAAATAAATCTGGGGGAAACTATTTGTATTTTTAAAGGATATAATTTTATGTCATTTTATTTCACCCCTTATAATTATGTATTACAGGGAATGAATATTTATAATAAAGGATATAAATTTATATCATCTTATTTCATCCCTTATAATTATATATTCTTGGAAATAAATATTTATAATATTAAAGTTTTTTTTTTTTAACTATTCAAGTTATTTTTTTTTTCTTTCTCTCTTTATAAACTTTTCAGAAATTTGTCGGCTCACGTGGAAAAAAAAAATAACTTTCATATTATAAATATGTATTCCAACATAATTATAAGGAGTGAAAAATATCAGTTTATATTCTTTAAAATGATACACTAAACCCATAGATTTGAAAGTGTAGGTTGGAATATAGATAAAACGTCTATGGGATTTTGAATTCAAAATCAACAATTTCTAAAAGGATTTCAGTGTCACTTGAGCTAAACTCTCAAACAATTCTTTTATTATTATATATTTTGTCTTTAATTGCTTTACACTTTTAGCATTTTTATTTATCATTTTCCGTATTTTTTTAATCAGTTTTTATATAATTTAATTTGAAAATGTATTCCAGATTCTATATATTTTGTTTATTCTTTTTCTCTCTTCTTCCACATAATTGCATAGGCTTATCATGCACAATAAGCGCATTCACTATATCTAGTCGACGTAAACCACATTCAATCTTCATTTGGCTAAAACCTGTATGCTTTTCTTAAACCTAGCTACTATCTTAGGTAAAAGAGAGAAAACAAGGAAAAGGGAAGTGAAACTAGTTTGAATTTTTCTTTTTAAAAGGCGTAAATGGTACATGTAATGACGTAAAGATCTGGGGGAAAAAATAACATAACTCATAGTACAAATCAATTGTACAATACATATATTGTGTTACGAATTGGTCCATGGCCGGCCCCATACAAATCCTTTGCTAATTTCTTACTACAAGACAAAATTATCACATTAAGTAAATATTATTCGAAAAAACAACCTTGGTCAGGAGATCCCCCAAATTCATTTCCCCTTGCTCACTCTAGCAGTGCCAACTCTCCACACTGTCATACATAAGCAAGGGTTGTTACCTTCGTTTAATACCTTTATATGTATATTTCATGCTTTACTTACTTCATATTCTATATATTTTTTTTTTTGGCTACAATAGTCTATACATATTAACTTGAACATCGGAGTGTTTGTAGGTACACTATCCCTCTCTTGCCCACCGGTGCACATGGAGAAACCGCTTGCAACCACCATCCGATCTCCATCAATAAAAGCTCAAACACAACATTTCATTATGTCGAGGTACATATACTTAAACACATTGTAATTATCTAAATGAGTCTTAGGACTCCAAATAAGCAAAATAGACGCTAGATACACCTTCACATAGGACTAATGCTTTTAACAAAATAAATCTTCTTCATTGATCCATTCAAATCTGTATTCGTAATAGAGAAGATATCGCCATTACCAACAAATTAAAAAACATCCAAATATTTTGAATTTCAATCAAGATCATTGTATGTATTAGAGATTAAATATTTTATTTTATTTTAATTTCAATATTCTTGATCTTTCTATTTTCTCCTCATGCTCTTCTATATAAGAGCTCATATGTACAGATGAAGTGACCACAATCAATAAAATTAATATTTTTCTCTTTCGGAAAATGATGCTGGAAAATGAGGCAAAGGGGGAGATCAAATGAACCAGATCTGTAGAAAGAAAAAAAAATTATTGGCAGCGGAAAAACAATGGGAAAAGAGTAACGCTGATGATAAAAATAAATTCACATATTGGGATCAGATCCGGAAGAAAGGAAACAGAAAAAAATAGTGATTGCAGCGGAATCTCCATTTATGGAGGATAACAATGCTCTGATACCATATTAGAAGATAAAAGAGAGAAAGAGAAAAATATTAATTTCATTGATTGTGGTCAATTCATATGTACATATGAGCTCTTATATAGAAGAGTATGAGGAGAAAATAGAAAGATTTAGAATATTGAAATTAAAATAAAATAAAATATTTAATCTCTAATAGTATCTGTTTAATTAATCTATAAACGCAATGATAGGGGTCATAATTGATTGGCTTCCTAAACGCTGGAAATCGCATTCCAGAACGCAAAAATAAGTTTGTACCACACTAATCGATTAATGAACCCCTAGTGGGTTGTATATAATATGTTAACTCTTCAATCTTTTTTTTTTGTTGGTAAATTAACTCTTCAATCTATTTCTTCTTCTTTTTGGATAGACCTCTCTCCAATCTATTATATCAACCCGAGGATGATTCTTCTAAGATTTTATAAGAGTTATATTGTAGGAAAAATAATTATGTAATGTTATAGAGATTCGTTTTACGTGTCATAATTTTTTTGTTTCAAAAAGTGTGAATCCCATAAAATATGTGTGTATAGGAAACTTTATTGTGTTATATGAAATGATAGATGCAAAACCTTCCTTTAATCTCATATAATCGAATAGAGCACTTTCTAGAAACTATGTTATTCAATTAGAAAGAAGGCCTAAGTGATTAAGACCAACTTAAAAAGGGTTCTTTCAAATCAAGCTTGGTATGAGTTGTGTTAAATAATGCGCCCTATAATTGTCATCGCTAGTTTTATTTATTAAACTTGATGAATCTTGGTAGTAGAATGCTTACCGGATGCGTTTGGTACACGAGAAATTTTTATTTGTCCAAAAATCTCGATTTTCAAAAATATGATTTTTACATTCAGTTTATGATAATATCCGAAAATTTAAAATTTAAAAAAATTCAGTTTCTTTGGCATAACAAACGGCGCCTTAAAGTATTGGCTATGCTCCGCGCTACCTATAAATTCTTTTCAAGCTACGACAAAAGTTCCATTTATACACATCAACTTATTATTACAAATTCATCTCTAAATTCAATTATAATTGACCCCGTTGATAGAAACTCTATTGTCCCTTTTCTCACGTCGTCACTTATAATTGTTAGAACTTGAATAAAATTGTCATCATTGCTGACTTTGAAGTATATGTTGAAGAATTGACTCAAAAGGTAGGACACAAAAAATAAAAGGGTGCAAATGATACCACGTTATTTTTCTCCTATTTTGTTTTCATTCTTTTAATTCAATATTTAAACTCCGGTTTTTTCTTAATAAGGTATTTAAAACTAGGTTTCATAATAAAAAACATTGATTGTTGAACATATTGAATTTATTAAAAAAAAGTGCAAAATGTAAGCAACACATTTAATGTAGCACCGATTACACATGTTAGATTTCGACACGTTAGGACACGTTTTGATATTAAATAATATTTTTAATTTATGTAGTATATATTATATTTAATATTTAATATTTTAACAAAAAAATGAAAGTAAACTTATAATATTCATCAATTATGCAAAGAAACATAATATATCCCAAATATTTACATTAAATTCAATAAAATAGTAATAGTAATCCAACAAATTTAATAGTTGAAACTAAAAACTTAACGCAACGCAACCTTTGAATCTCTTTTTGAATTTCTATAACGATTAAAATATCATTACACACCAATAGCCAACAATTTTTTAACATAAGGAGGTTAATGATTAAAATATCATTATGAGAGGGTTACTTCACTATCAAGAATGAATTTATTACCAAAACTAAAGTGAGTGAATTTTTTATTACACAAATAAGATAGTGTACAATGAACAACAAATTGTTTGCGATTTGAAAAGAAACATAAGAACACTAGGGCCTATTTGATTGTGTTCTGATTTTTTTGTTCTTAAAATTATTTTGTAAAATAGTTATGGAAACAGTTGTTTTCTATATTTTTACTTTTTGAAAATTAAAAACCAAAACAGAAAATCAAAACAACTCAGATATGTTCTCTAAATTTGATTTAAAAACAAAAAATCAGTTATAATTTTCAAAACATTTTTTACAAAACAGATCTTACCAAACGAGTTTTTTAATTTTTTTGTTCTGAAAACTAAGGCTCTGTTAATTTGGATATTGTTTTTAAAAATAGTTTTTTAGTTTTTAGAGCAAAAAAATTAAAAAACTCGTTTGGTAAGACTTGTTTTGTAAAATATGTTTTTAAAACTATAACTATTTTTTCATTTTTAGAATCAAATTTAGAGAACATGTCTGAGTTGTTTTTGTTTTCTATTTTGGTTTTTAACTTTCAAAAACAAATAAATATAGAAAACAACTGTTTTCATAACTATTTTACAAAACAATTTTAAGAACAAAAAAAACAGAACACAATCAAACAGACCCTAAAAAGCTATTTTTCAAAATAGAAATCAAACAGAACCTTTATCTTCCGTTTTCACCTTTTCTCCGAGATGTTAAAAATTGAAAATAACATGTTTATAAAAAATAATTATTAATACAAATATTTTTATAAAACTGTGTACATATCAGAAATGCATTTACTCGTGCTCTTTCCTTCTTCCTTTTTTCTCTTTAAAGGATGTTATATTGTAAGAGATTATCTTGCATATCATTGCAGTACTTACCATTTATCACATTTACTCTCTATTTTTTATTCTATCTATCATTTTAAAAATATATATTTTTCCTAATTTTAACCTTAGTATTAATAAACAATAAAAAGATTAATAAAATATTTACCAAAAAAAAAAGATTAATAAAATAATACTAATATTTAATATATCTTAATAAGATATGTCAATCAATTTTATTCTTTTTTCATTAAGGTTATTTAATATTTCAATTATTATGTAGTTATTTTAAGGATAAAGTGTTTGTCATTTTAAATGACACAAAATTATATCATTTTTAATGAAATTACATCGTTTTAGTGTGTTTTTATATTCTCTGTCCTCCGTTTTTTTTTCCTAATTTTATAAAAAAGAAAAAATAACAAAACATACTAAAATGACGTAATTTCATTAAAAATGACGTAACTTTATCATTTAAAATTATAAACAATTTTTCTTATTTTAAACAATAAATAAATCAGAATGAAGAGAGAGTGATTTAACTATTTTACTTTTATCATGTAGCTAGTTGCCTTTTTTGTGCGTGTTGTGACTTTTTTTTTAATCAATAGCATATTGTCTTTTTTTAAGATATGTATCTAAATTTTTAATTTTGATTTATTTTTTTAAAGGAAGGAAGTGGTAGTGGCACATATAGTTTGCACTATTTCCATTTCTGGGTGGTCAAAATTTGGTCCATTTCTTTATAGAAAGCAACCAAAGGATGAGTCAATGATAATATTTGACCATCGTGCTGACTGGGCCTGACCTATACCAACTTCTTCTTCAACATGGTCCCACTTCGTCGATTCATCTCTATCATAATTCTTGTCACTCAGATCTAAGAAGAATCATAACATAAATCAGTAATATTATTTGAAACAATTTTTCTATAAGAATATTATTATCAATATCTCATTGTTAATTATAGTTAGATAGAAAAAAAGTAAACTTAAAAAATATGAAGAAAAAAAAACAATTAACCAGTTGTATTATCATCTTTTAATATGGAAGATATTAATGTTATTTTAAAACAAATCTTATACCAAAACAGAAATTATGATAAATCAAAGGGGTTTGCATTTCTCATATAATAGAAAAAAAAACTATCTTATATTGTGAGATAAATAAAATAAAACCTAACAAATTTTTTTTTATTTTTATTTTTTCAAAAAAAAATATATCTTTTATGCGAAAATAATTCGAGAGATTAAAAAATAATCTCATATAATATGAGAATATAATTTTTCTAAAATAAATAGGGTGATGTCAGTGGGACGCTCCTAGGATTGGAGTGAAAGCTTGGTGGCCGTTGATCTTGTGGCCATGCTCACATCAAAGGGTGCATATTTAGAGTCAAAGACCTATCTTGAATTCTTGATGTCTCTTTGTTCACCATGGAAACATGTTATTTCTTATTCAATTAAATAAGTTAATTAAAATTTCCAACTTTGACTGCGGTGTCAAGGTGTAGGGGTACACTTCGTTAAAAGCGAGGAGCACTTGAAATTACCAACTTGGTCATTGAGCTCAATTTTATTTTATTTTTTCCTTTTAAGAATGATATTTGGTATCATTCAAAATGTCCAATAGTACCAATGATAGGTTTATCCCCCAAAAATAAAGTTCTAATGCCAATAACCTCATGCTCCAAGTTAAGAGTATCAATGTAAGATCACAATGATAGAGATAAAGGAGAAAATGAGATGAAGTCTTTTTTTTTTCAAAACCCTAATGACCTGATTAATTTAGTTTCAAGTTTGAGTCTCTCCATCTTCTTCAAGGAGCAAATTTAATGTGTTTTCGAAACACATAATCAGAAAGAAAAGAGAGACACGGAGAATAGAGAGAGAGGGGATCATTGAATTAATTTCTCTCTCCAAAAAAGGATAATTCTCAAGAATTGATTGAATACCTTTTAGGTAAAACAATTATAAAATTTAGTTAGAAAACCACTAAATCAAAAACTCATCGGTGAAATTTACATTACATATGAACATTCTATTTATTTTTTTCTTTTATAAAGCCAAAGATTAAACCTTGGAATAGCGCACTGAAAGCTCATGTCTTCAAGCTTGAGAACAACTTTTTGGTGAAATTGTTAACCGTCCTCGCAAGCAAGGAGTTTTATACACCCAGATTTGTCCTTTATATGAAATTAAAATTAATTTTTTTGAAATTTATTTAATGTTGGATCATGGTTGCAAGTCACAATGAGTCTATGAAATAATAATAACTCTAAATTATCTTGTATCACTTAATCTCAACATTGATATATTGTAAAAAAGAGTATTTGTTCTTTTTTATTATGAAAGTACGAAGTAGATTGATTGACCATAATAGTTGTAAAGATCTTATAAGGGCATAATTTGGGTGTAACAATTAATCAATCAGAATTAGTTCAACTAATATAAATATAGAATTCAACTACTTTGATTTCTTCATTAATAATTAATTAGTTAGACAATTTTTTACTATCTTTAAGCTTTATGGGACAAGATATTGTAACAACCAATTAGTGTTGTTATTAATGTTATTACAAATCAATTTCACCGTTAGATCGATTATATTGATCCAATGGTTATATTTATTTTTATCTTTGTATGTTATGATTCCCCTTACGAAGAATCATAACAATACAAAGTGAAAATAAATGTAAAGTATTAAATATCGAAATAATTACATAAAATGTATTAGGATAAAAACTCGTTAGCATACCATAAAATGTATAACCCTCGACTGCTCCACATCATAACGCAGAATTGGATATGTGAGATTTAGAATATTTTTTAGATTTACCCTTGGTCTGATTTAGAAAGAAAAATTAAAACATTCTTATTTAAATGGAAAAATATAAAGAAGAAAATCCAAAACAGATTCAAACTTTTCTGTTCTTTCTTGACATTCAAACGAAGATTAAAATGTTCTCAACGTACCACTAAGAAAAGAATTAGTCAAAATTCAAACCAAAAGGTACACACCACCTATTTGTGGAATTTTAGAAACGCCTTTGACAAGCCGTCAAAGGGATATTCAAAGAGATCATTCAGACACAAAACAATAATGGCAGCTTCATTCGAATTTATATATAGGTTTTATAAGAGTTATCTAGTAGGAAAAATGATTGTGTTATGTTATAGAAATTCGTTTTGCGTGTGCGGGCCTCACAAAATATTATGTGTGTAGGAAATTTTTTTGTGGTCATGTTAAATGATAGATAATAAACCCTTTATATATATGTGGGATAGGATTAACTTACATCGGTATAAGAAAAAAAAATCTTACATCAAATCTTAACCGGTGATTTCTGGGTATCTAGTGGTTGAGATTTATTGGAAATTAAAAATTAACTAATGAATGAGACCTAATAAATCTCACCCGTTAGATCTAGAGAATTGATGGTTAAGATTTGATGTAAAACTTATAATTTTTATACCGGTGTAAGATATCCTGCGCTATATATATATATATATATATATATATATATATATATATATATATATATATATATATATATATGTTGCTTACACTTTATAGGACAAAGTTGGTAACAAGGAGTAAAAGAATTCCCATTTTTGTTTGTGTGTTTTGGATTCTGGTAATGATAATAATATTAGTTTAATCACTAAATTAAATTCTGGGATTTTGATCCCTGCTCATTGATTTTCCTTTCCCATTTGAGACTATTTGTTTCTTTCTACCATTCCATATTTCCACATATATATATATTCATCTCTCTTTCTCTCACCAAAAACATCACTTCCAGGCCTTTCCATTTTGCTTTCTTTGACTTCATAAGGGGTAGTTCGTGGTCGAACGAAAACCACAAGTTATAGTTTTCAGTCTGAGTTGCATGAACAGCTATCTTATAGGTGTGTTAAATTTCCTTCCTTTGAGCTTTTGTTTTCATGTGATTTGAACCTTTTTGTGTTGCAAAGTTTATTGGTTAGTTCATTTTTTCTGGTTTTTTTATCTGAAAAACTTTGGTTGTATTGTAGTTTGATTCATTAGCCAGTTTTGCTGTTTTTTTTTTTTAATAAATAAATTGAATCTTGATTTATTTATTTTTTATACCGGGTTGAAATTTCTGGGTATGTCAAATTCATTTGAGTTTTGTGAAACTAAATGAAATGAGTAGGTTTCTGTGAAATTTCTTTGATGTTATGGATCTGAATTGCTTTCCATGTGGTTGAATGGATGAGAATTCATGCGTGATTTGTTATTTTCTGAGATGAATTGGTTGTGCAGAGTTCATGATTCCATAGGAATTGAATAGTTTGGTTCATTAGCAAGAAAGCAGAAATAAACATGTTTGCCATAATGACATTCTTTCCATATATCTTTCTCCTTTGAACCATTTGGTGAAATTTTCCATAATGACATTCTTTCCTGTGGGTTGTTAATCTATGACATGATGAAGTCCACTAAGTTTGTTTTAAGCCATAGTTTTTTTGGTGCAGAAATAAACAGTTCTATACAAGATGGGATGTTTCACTGTCTTAAAGAGCAAGAAGAAAAAATCTGATCAAATAATGTACCTAAAACGTGTTTGCCATAATGAGCATGTTCCTACAGTTCTGCCTGAACCTCAAGCTCACTCTCGCTCATTGCAGTCTGCACCGCCTAGTTTTAGGACTCGAGGGAAATCCATTCACCCCATTAACAAAGTTAACAACAACAGAACAAGGGCATTATCTGCTCCATCAGCTCTTGATGCAGCAGAACAAGATGCTTTGGCTTCAGTTGAGTATGAGGAACAAGAAGAATCAAGACAGCGAACCGGATCGATGAAGGAGCAGCTTTCACCTAGTCCGCAGCCTTTACCTCTTCCATCTCCTCAGGGAAGTGGTGCATTGAAGGCTTCTAGCAGCTTTAAGTCAGGGACTGCTAGTGGTCCTCTATATGCTTCTGGACCTTTACCTCTTCCACCTATTGGATTGCTTCGAAACTTTCAGTATGAGGAAATTGCTGCTGCTTGCCACAATTTCTCTTCGGATCGATGCATGTTAGAATGTCTTTCTTCCACCATATATAAAGCTTCCTTTGGTGATGATGCTTCAAGTTCAAAGAAGTTTGAAGCCACTGTCACGCGCCTTCACCCATCAACTCAGGTACTTTTGTCCACACTGTATTACTTTCATATCTTGGTCATCTAAATTGGTGATGCTTCTTTACCAAATATAGAGAATTAATGCCTTCTTATCTTAAAATGGCTAGAAAGCTAGAATTCAATGTTTTATGTACTTTTTGATATGAGGTGTGTTATGCAAGAGTTTAGGTTTGTCAATTGGTGTCATCCAACTTGCTATTTAGCAGCAGCTTCTAAACCTTGCTCTTCTTGCTGTGTTCTCCTTACTGTGTTATTTCTCCATGCATATTTGACTGTTTTCACACCATTGCAAAATCAAATGTTGAAATTTGTTATAAATTGAATTGCTGCTCTTCAAACATAGTTATGATTTATTGTTAACCTTGTATTGAGAAGTTTATGCTTTTTGTTGATTTTCCATGCTGAATTATTGTTGCTGAAAGTTTATGATTTAAGCAAAAAGAAATGAAAAGAACTGAGAACTTTCTGATGTGGTCTACATATATGTTATGTCTTCTTTCAGGGCTTGAAGGAATTCATAAATGGGGTTAATACTCTTGCATCTTTACAACATCCAAACCTCTGCAAATTGCTAGGATTTCATGCACGTGATGGCTCTGAACCGAGGATGTTGGTTTATGAAAGGCTATGCCATGGAAGCTTGGACCACCTGTTGTTTGGGAGATCTGGTGGCCCGCCGATTGATTGGAACTCAAGAATGAAAATTGCCATATGTGCTGCACGAGGTCTTACTTTCTTGCATGAAGAAGGGCCTTTCCAGGTAATGAACTTTATATTTAAGCTTAATTTGGTGTAAAATATATATCAAATATACAAAACTGAATAGCCTCGTTTGATCATCTGTACTTATATATATTTATATATTTTTTCATGTGGTGTTTAGACCTCATTAAGTTAGTGCCATTGGTCCTGAGTTATTGTGTGTTTCTTAATATGGATTGAACAATTATAGGATAAGTGGATATTTTTTTGTTCCTTTAATACATTAGATTCCAATTAAGTGGAATGTTTCCATGTTTGCTGATATACCTATTTCTCTCTTGTAGGCAATGTATAATGAATTTTCAACAGCCAACATACAGATTGACAAGGATTTCAGTGCAAAGCTTTCGGGGTATGGTTGTGTTGGACATATTCCAGAGGAAGAGATTTCAAGCAGTTCATCTGTAAGTTCTTTGACTCAGAAGTGCACTGTGTGTGTTATTATAAAATATCCATATACTATTTTCTATCTTTGTGTCTGCCATACATTGTATATTCATTCCATTGAGTTTTGTTCTCATTATTGTACAGGCTATTGGAAACCTATCAGTGGAAACACTGGAAAGAGGAATGCTTACTCCAAAGAGCAATGTATGGAGTTTTGGAATTGTTCTTCTAGAGTTACTTACTGGCAGAAAGAATCATGATAGCTATTACCCCAAGCAAGAGAGGAACTTAGTGAAGTGGACCCGGCCCTTCCTGGCTGATGATCTTAGACTATCATTGATTATGGATCCTCAACTTAAGGGTAGGTTTCCTTCCAAAGCAGCAAGAAAAGTAGCTGACATTGCACAAAGATGCCTTCAAAAGGAGCCATCAGAAAGGCCTACCATGAGAACTGTTGTTGAGCATCTCAAAATGATTCAGTATATGAAGTACTCTTGTTGGTTCCCACTACAAGAGCCAGCATCCAACTATGGAAAAGAAATGTCAAGATCACCTAGTCTTAATGGTATCATATGTCACACACCTAGATTGAGTCTTTCTATATCACCATCATTTGTAGCTAGACCATGTGTTTCACCTCCAAGATGGTCTGGTGTGCCAACCTTGCTTCCTCTTCTCGCTTGTTCCTCACACCAAGCAAGAATTCATCATCCTCAGTATCTAGGAGAGCTAGTGTTGAAGGATATTGATTGTCTATAATGATCATTTTATTAATTTTTTAATTAATTTTTTTGGTGTGATTCAATACAAATTTATAGGACATAAACCTTTGCATTCCTTAGTGATGCTGAGAAGATGTTCTTTTGTAGATAAATGCAAAGGTTGGTCTTACTGGGTTCATTTAGTTACCCCATTTATATAAAAATTTACAATGGTCTAAAACATTTTGTTTCTTTTTCTCCACTCAACACCTCACAACCCCACTCTAACCAAATATATGGATAATGAATTGGTTTTGAAACTTTTTCTTTGGAGGGAGGCCTAGTCTGTAAGATGATTTGGAATGTGGCTTGACAATGCTATTTTTGACTTTTGACTTGGAGCATATTTGGTAGGTTGAATTTATTTATGCGCATATGGAATAAGAAATGTTTTGATATACGAAATCTCTATAGATTGGAATGAAAATTTTGATTAAATGACAAAAGCCTATGATAATAAAAGATCATACTTCAACAACTATGCAAGATTTTGTAGCAAAGTTTTACAAAGCAATGTAGAGCTACTATGAGAAGGAAAGAAAATAAGACTTTTGAGAACTCTGCAACTTTATGTGTAGGAAAGACTCATTTATCGTTTGTGTGGATCTTGACACACAGGTTGCTAGATGTGGCTGTCAACTTTGTAAATTTATGGGGATATTATTAAGGCACATTTTGGGGATTTTTCAAGCAAAAATTGTTGTTCAAATTCAAAATATTTATATTTTACAATGTTGGACAGAGTATGCTAAAAAGGGCATTGGATTTGTTGGAAGTGAAACAAATTTTGTCTGAGAGAGTAACAATTCAGCAACTATGCGAAGTATGTATGTGCACAATCAAGCAAACATACTGTTTGATCTTCCTGAAAAATCCGAGAAGATATAGAGAAAAACTTTGGTGCACTAAGAGCATCGAACTCGGTGCTTCCTTTTATTAAAAAAGGAAGAAAATTCCCTTATTACCCATGTTTTTTTTTTATATTTCTTTTTAAGTTTAAAAAAATTCTTTTTTAGTAAAATGAAATACCGAGTTCGATGCTCCCGGTGCACCAAAATTTTTCTTGAAGATATATAAGTTTATATCATCAAGGTTGGAGAAAATGGACAAAAAAGGCTGCAATGATAGATTATGAAACGCAAGCTAGAAAGGGCATACTACGAGTTGCCAAGATTTGATCATGTTTGAGCAAGTAAGAGAAGTCCTTGAATTAAATATTGAAGATGCACTCATCACAAACTAAAGGAAGTTTGAGGATGTTTGCCTTTGAACTTGTTCCTTGATCACATTTTCAGCTTTGTATGATTTTTTAGTTATTGGGGTGTCATGGAATGTACCATGGCTTTCCTATTTTAGATTTTTTAGAACTTGTTTTCTTCTCGCCAAATCTCCAATTAATTATTAAAACAGAAATTCAACTAATGTAACTTCCGACTTTCCTTTTAGGTTTAATTTCCTTTGAAATTGTAATTTCCGGGCAACTGCTAATAATTCATATATTAACCTCTGTTTCCCACTTTCTATAATGGGGTTTGCCCGTCCTCTTAAATGTGATTACTTTGTTTTATTGGCAAGTTCAATCTAATGAAAATGATTGAAGCATAGTAGGGTTTGAGTTAAAGAGGAGTGCAATAATAGATAAGTAAGAATCACAATAACCTTAAAATTTCATTCAAGCACAGATTACAATTTGAAAAGGTGCATATGAATCTTGATTTGAATTTCACAAATCTTCCTTTTAGTAAATCATTAAGTAATTGATGGGAATGATCACGTTATTTGAATCTGGCAAAAGATAAAATAGTAGAAAAATTTACGAGTAAATGAGGAATACAAAAAAATTTAAAAAACGTCTTCTGCCTCTCCATAAGCTAGGCCAGAACTTGATAGAAAGCCTTCTTTCTCCCTTTGCCACTTGGAAGAATGGAGAAGGGGAACCCATTAAGTAGAATATTAAATTTTAAAGACGCGTTAACCATTGAATGTGCTACAAGTTGAGCAGATGAACACCATCAAAAAAATATAAGCCAAAGGATCGTATTAAACAATTAATTCTCAGCTTTCTGCTTAAATATTTTGCTGAGAAACCCAACGTATAGTTAAATATGGCCCTAATTGGATAATTTTGGTAGAGGTAACAATCATCCTTCACCATATCAACTGCCAAGACACATGAAGGATGGCAACTTATTCCATCACAGCCTATACTTGCAGTTCCAAACCAGTTATAACTTCATCAGAACTCAAATCACAAAATGCAGAAAAGAGCTTCCTTCTGCAATTTATTCTACCAAAAAGAATCAGGCTGTTTTCAAATACAATACTAAATGATTCACTACCATGTGATTTCCTCAACCAAATCTTAAATTTCAAGCATGCTAATTGTCCCTTGAAGTCATTATCAATTGGCAATATTCTGGTAACAATGTGGTTCTAATAACAGAGAAGGGAAGGATGGATCCCACAACAAAAAATCTAAATACCATAACAGAGACTGTGAATTAAAAATCTAAAAAATGATCTTAACTTCTTGCCTATCCCCTAAGCCTCCCTACGCACAAAATACAGCTTCCCCACCACATGAAGGATGGCAACAAATGCTATAAAGCCAATGCTCATTACAAGAACCACATTTGGGGAAATCTTGAGTCCAGGGGCATCATCAGTGTAAAACTGAAGCATATTCCCAGCTGCTCCTCCAGAGGCCCCGCCACCGGTTGTTTTCCTTCTTCTCATGCTAGCAGTAGCTGCTGCACTTCCTCTTGGGGGAGCTGGTCCACCTAAAGCCATTTTCTGAAACACAAATTCATACATTTCGAATGTTAAACTAACACCTACATGCAATACCTTCTCAAAATCAATAAATACAATTTCAGCTTCTCATAACTCAGACTACCATCCTTCGAGATCAATTTGAAAAACAATTTCGTTATGCAAGTGCAAAGAAAATCTTAACTACTTAAGCTCTCAAATGAATGAAAAAGTAATGCATAACATAATCACATAAGCAACAGAAATCAAGACTTGGCAGGTAAATATTGATTTTAATTTCTTATCCTCCATCTTTGTAACGTCTCCGGTGCTGACGAGGGCGGCGAGTGATCACCGGTGAGCAAGGGCACGGACATAGCTCGTAACTCAGACTACCATGCTTCGAGATCAAATTGAAAAACAATTTCGTTATGTAAGTGCAAAGAAAATCTTAACTACTTAAGCTCTCAAATGAATGAAAAAGTAATGCATAACATAATCACATAAGCAACAGAAATCAAGACTGCGAGTGGCAGGTAAATATTGATTTTAATTTCTTATCCTCCATCTTCAAAATTCACAAAACTCAACAAATTTTGATACAGTAATGCACCGTTACATCTGGTATGATTGCATGAACAAGTATATATGCATATCCAACCAAAGGGTACTGATATTCAAAACTTAACAACGTTATAAGTCAGAAAACTACAAGCAAAATTCAACATATGCAAAACCTTGTCTTCTCTCTAGCACAGGAACGTGCAAGCCCGAAATAAAAACAACCGATTTTGCCAAATTGGTGGCACTACTTTATTTTCTTCCAACCCAATTAAACAACTAGAAACCCTCAAAGCAAAACTTTCGATTAGAGAGATTGAGAAAACCTCTTGTCAATTAGAACAAAAGCGCTTCGAATTAGAACCATGTGGTAAATAAATATTAGTTCATATCAATTAGAACAAAAGCGTTCCGAATCTCCCTATAATTTCAGAGCACTAAAAATTGCATGGAAAAACCAGATCTGTGATCAGAACTTGGAATTTGAGGTACATGAGAGAGAGGAAACTGAAACGAACCTGAAGGGTCTGAGATGGACGGAGAACTCGCCGGACACTGTTTTCGCGAGGTTCAATTGAGGGAGGATTTGAAGTGGCCCTGTTTGGGAATGAGATACCTAATTGCTATCACAGATTAATTGAACAGGTTTTGATTAAAAAATTGGGGATATATCCGTTTACAATTTTTTTGCAAATTATATAATATGACCGTAATTAATGTAGTTCTAAAAATATGTAAATAAAAAAATTCATAAATATAAAGTCATGTTAACAGTAATTAGGTTATGTTGAGTATGATGCGGAAAAAATAAATAATCACACGGACTAGTGCCTTCAGCAGATGAGCTAGGTGTAATATGTAATACAAGAGTACTAAATTCGTCCATATTTCCATACATGAATGCTTTTACTTGAATAGTGTGAATCATTGCAATTAAAGGAGGCAATTACTCAGTGGCGGAGCAAAAAAAAAAAAAGAGAAGTTAATGTCAAAAAATCAGTCAATTACGAAGGAAGTTAATGTCAAAATCAACAATTACGAAGGAAACAAATTATTTATGATAAAATCAAACATAAGAAACTTATGATTTTGGAAACCAACAAGTGTAAGACACTTGCTAGTCTCAATGTAACTACGCCACTGCAATTACTTGTACTAAGAAAAAAAAAGAGAGAGGCAATTACTTGTACTAAGAAGAAAAAAGGAGGCAATTACTTGTACAATGTACGTATCACTTTCCACCGCAAAAAAAAAAAAATGGGAGTTCAGGGACATTACTTTAAGGATCTATTTATCTCATGTAATAGAGATGAGATAGTGGAGTCCACTATTTTTTCAAAAAAAAAAATAATAACAGATTTCACTATTTTTTTCGTTGCATCAAATAATTATCTCATGCAATATCAGATAATTATCATGCAATGTGAGAAAATAATTTTTTATTTTTTCTCTTTTTTTATGGGACCCACCCATTTTTTGTGTGTTACATGAGATAATTTATCTCATGCAACATGAGAAAAATAAAATCCTACAAATAATCACCAAAAGGGAGGAGGCATGGACGCCACGCGGACTAGTGCCTTCCACCAGATGAGCTTAGTCATGCGCACGAATGTGAGAACATCTTCCATACATTTGTAGTAGGTAACTCTTCCATTGAACAACTGACATTTGGATAAAAAAATATTTCTCTCTCCTATGTGTACAAATTTTTTATTTTTTAATAAAGCACCATGGTATTACAGTAGTATATTAAATATTTCTCACGGATGTATATATTTTTAAGTAATCTCAATTATTTCACAAAAAAAAAAAAGTAATCTCAATTAATTTTTTGATAAGCTTCTACTTTAAATGGGTGTAATATATGTAATACAAGAGTACTAAATTCTTTACCTGGTTAATCAGTCCATATTTTCATGAATGAATGCTTTCACCTTTTTTTTCCCAGTAATCTGAAGGGTATCCTCCGGCCGAAACCGAAGACTAATCTCCAATCGAACACTGTCGGACCCTTTTGGGGTGGCTCTCCCAAATCATTTTTTTTCCATTCACAGGGCTCGAACTTGAGACCTCTAGTTAAGGGACCTAGGCTCCTTACCATTGGCGGAGCCAGGAATTTTAATGAGGGGGGCGAAATAAAAAATATTATATCATAAATGAAAGTATTTGAAATACAATACAAATGTAATATACAAAAATTAAAAGAAATCTATTATAGAAATTAAGATTAATTCACTTGACTTTTACTCTACGTGTTTTCATATTGTTAAACTCATCTATAATTGAGTCCGTACTAAAACTCAAAACAATTTCTTTTTCAATGTATGAAATCAAAGAATCATCAAGAAATTGGTCTTCCATTCTATTTCGGAGCCTGGTCTTGATTATCTTCATAGCTGAGAAAGATCTTTCAGTAGTTGCTGTAGAAACTGGAAGAGTGAGTACAAGTCTAATCACTCTGTCAATAAGAGGGTAAATGATGGACTTTCCGGTTCTTGCTAGCCCTTGACATAATTCAGATGAAGTTGATAAATTAATCATATCTGGATGTTTAGGAATATCAAGCTCAAAATGTTGTAACTCTATCTTCAAATGCAATTTTTCTTGTTCTGTGAAATCTCTAGAATAAAATTTATCAACAAGTTTGCAAATATCATCACTATTAAATGACTTGTACATGTTTCTTGGATCTAAAGACATGCTCAAAGCAAGTAATTCAACAATATTATCATTGAACCTGCTATTTAATTCTTGCAACTGATAATCAATTGTAGCACAAAAGATATTTACTCTATAAAACTTTTCAGTAGAAAAATCACCTTGTTCATTTCGAGCACGACCTCTTCTTCCAATATATTTTGCACTCATATCTGGAATGTCAATGTCATGTTTTATGCAAAAATCTTGAACATGAAACAAAAAAGCATCCCAACCTGTTTCTCTTAATTTCTGAAGTAACTCTTTTGTAGTTGAAACCAGATGTAAAGCATTTGAAATATCTTGAGACTCTCGTTGCAAAGATTGACAAAAGACTTCAGTAATACCCATAATTTTCTTCATAAGGTGCAATATGATGACAAAATCAAAAGATGTCAACGATGAGTATGCATTATCGGCATCTCCATGATGTGATGCTATTTTTCCTTCATTAGAAATATTGTCAAGAACTTCACATGTTCTTTTAAACATTTTAAACAAACTGCATATGGAATTATAATGAGAACTCCAACGAGTAGCTCCAGCTCGATGCAAAGTACCAATCTGATTAAGACCAACTCCTGATTCGAGTTCATCAATAGCAATCATTCTTGCAATTTCAGTTTTTTGGGCAGCCTTTAACTCATCATTACGCTTACAAGAGGAAGTAACAATATTAATTATGAAGTTCAATTTTTCAAAAAACCGATGAACATGTTTTACCTCATGAGATGAAGCAACCAAGGCAAGTTGAAGCCGATGAGCTAAGCAATGGACATAATAAGCATATGGACACTCAGCGCAAATTAAAGCCTGCAATCCATTCCATTCACCTCGCATATTGCTAGCTCCATCATAGCCTTGTCCTCGAATATTTTGAATGTCAAGATTATGGTGACGAAGAGTGTTGAGTATTCCTTGTTTCAAAGTCTTAGCACTTGTATCTTCCACATGTACAAGACCGAAAAATCTTTCCCGTATAAAATCATCTTTATCTACGAATCTCAAAACAATAGCCATATGCTCCTTTTTAGATACATCACTAGCTTCATCAACAATAAGACAAAACTTGGCATTGGGAATTTCTTCTTGTATTGTTTTCTTTACCTTTTAAGAGAAAACATGAAGAATTTCCTTTTGAATTTGAGGGGAACTATATGATGCATTTTGAGGAGCTTTTTCTAAAACAACTGCTGCAACTTCTTGATTATAGGAAGCTAAAAACTTTATCATCTGAAGAAAATTACCCCGATTAATTGAATCTAAGCTTTCATCATGACCTCTAAAAGCACATCCTTGAAGAGCAAGCCATCTCGTCACGTCCACAGAAACTTGTAATCTCAAACGATTAGTTGCAATCTCCTGAGTAGTAAGTTTTTCAACCAATATCTCAATATGTTGAGATTGGTTCATAAGATCACAACTTGAACTCACAGCATTTTTATGCGTTGAGATAGCATTTTTCCCAACATGGCGTAGAAAAGCACAACTTTCTCCTTCATTAACCTTTTTCCAATTTCTAAATCCCTCAACAACAAATGTATTAAGTCCAACACGACCACCACCACCTGGTTTACTAAATAAATAACAAGGCAAACAAAATGCAGCATCTTTACTTGGAGAATACTCTAACCAAGATGGAAACAAATCAAACCAAGAAGAACAAAAATGACATCGATTCTTCTCTGGCCCAGAAAAAGGATAATTTTGAAGCTTGCATTGAAATGGACCAAGTTTAAGATAAGCACGACGAATTTCATCTTGTTGATTTATAGGATATTTCCATATTGGAGGGCGTAGTGCAGGATCTCTTTCCAGTGAAGCAAAATCAACTTTAACTACCTCTTTATTTTCAATTCTAGGAAACTTTGAAGAAGGAGTTTCAATATTTGACAATGCAACATTAGGAGTAGATAAGAGCAAAGACTCACTATTCTTTCTCTTAAAATAAACATCAATAGTAGCACTCTTTCCCATAATAAATACCTATAATCTTTCATGTATAAAATATAAAATAAAATCGTAATCAGCAAACAAGCAAATAAAATATAAACACCTACGATTCACATAAAGGATGAAATAGAAAAAATCCTAAAATTCCTAAAGTTGGATGATATGCACAGGTTTCAAACTATAAAATAAAAAATAAAAAAATTGTGTTCCACCTCTTAATTCCATCGACATGTATGCTTAACACTTAATGACACTATGCTGTTACTGTTACACCGGCAAACACCACTAGGAAAAACTTCATAAGCCATTTAAACAAGAGTTGATGGCTCGATAAGATGAACAAACACATGCAATGTTATCCAATGGCAGTATGAAAATTTCAATGTAACTGAATGCAAGATTGTGGTGCTCTCTATGATTTTTTCATCTTCCTCTTCAAATCCTCGCTTAAATCTATTTGGATGCAAGATTTCCACCTCTTAATTTCCGTTTTCTTGTATAAAGAATCATAATAAAAAATTTAGTTTTGTTGTCAGATAAAAAAAACTATTCTTGACCACCTCCATAGATCGTTGAATGCAAAATTTGGAGTTAAATTATTATGCTTTCCTATTCCTATGTCAAAAAAAATGCAAAAAAATTACAACCAGCGTCCATCGTCCATGGAGTTTCCCAGTCAGCAAAATTTGGAGTGGCATAAAAAGTGATACAATTACAAATACAGATAGAGAATTTCATAAATAAACAAAAAGTAGAGATAGAAAAAAAAACCTCTAATGAGATTTAGGCATAGGGTTTGCAATTACAGAATAGCGTCGCCGTCGTTGGGTTGGGGTCCATGGGATTTGCACTTTGCAGATGGGTAATTTTTGTTAAAGTTGAGAGAGAGAAAAGAGGGTTGGGGAATAAAAATAGGAATAAGAAAAGGTTGAGTGTAGTGTGATATTGATGATTAATGGAGAGTAATTTTATATTATAAAATTTTTAAAACAAATAATTTAATTAGATTATTTAAATTTTATTTTATATATATATATATATATATATATATATATATATATATAAATTGAAATTTGGGGGCGGTGGCCCCCCTTGATTCCGCCATTGCTCCTTACCACCTGTGCCAAAGGAATTTGGTATGAATACTTTTACCTTAATAGTGAGAATCATTGTAATTAAAAGAGGCAACTACATACCAAATGGCGGTAGCTTAATTGACGCCAGGGAAATGAGTAAGTGAGGGTGAGAGCATGTGTTTGATCTTCTCCAGTACAGTCTTTGGGAAGAGTTTAAAATCTTAGTCCCATGATCTAGCTCGAATCGAACTCACTACGAAACAATAAATCGATTGTAATATCTTAAAAAAAATAAAAAGACAATTACTTGTACTAGAAAAAAAAAGGAGGCAATAACTTGTACAAATTAAAGTGCGGATCACTTTCTATGCATGGAAACGTTTTAATAGTTAACCATTTGTGATTGAGAGAGTTAAAAGTCAAATTAATTACAATAAATACTCAAAGATTGTGCTCAATCTCCGAGAAAATATAATTTTTCAAAATATTTTTTATTTACAATAATATATTATTTTTTAAATTATCTTTCTTGGAAATTTCCCTCAACATATCCTATATCTCCTCTTGATCCCCGTATCAAAGAAGGATGTATAAAGATAATTAATCTTTAACCCGAAATATTAGATCTTGCCTTCACCAAATAATACCCAAATTTTCTCTGAAGGTTGGGGTTAGATTCCAAAATCTGAATATCTTGAAAAGAATATAAAGTTTTACGAGTTTATTATAAGGGAAAATATTTTCTCATGTTGCATAAGAATTCAATTATCATGTTGTGACTCTTTGATTTGCGCGCAAAACTTTTCTTTTCTTTTTCCTTTTTTAATAAATGTGGGACCACCACTAGTTGAGTCACAACATGAGAATTGAATTCTCATGCAAAGAAAATCAAACCCCTTATTCTAATTGACACTCATTCTGCATAAATAATTCCTAAAGTAGACTCAAATGATCCCTCTAAAATAATTATTTTAAATTAAAAAAAGTACTATTTTAACTCCACGTAATTAGAACCAAAATGCTCTCACTTTCAAGAATTTCTATAGATCATGTTCTCCCTATTGTTTTAATTATTTTGATTACCAAGAAGCTTGGTATGGTATATTACTTTCATTAAACCACTTTCTTCAAAAATACCTTCTTCGTTTTTAGATCGATTTCAACAAATGGGGTAGGTTAGAGCAAATAGCAATACTATCTATTATGGTAGTCCAACTTTTTGATAATTATAAAAAAGAATTAACACCTCAATTACCAAATCATCTTAAATTCATTGCATAGATTTTGAAAAGTTATATGAAATAAAAAAAAAATCATCTGATTTGGATACCAGAGTCACAAGTTATGGCCTTTCAAAGCTTTACGGTAATTAGACTGCCTACGTAGTGCTGACGTGGCATGAGTCTCGTCAGCATAGGTGACATGTTTGACTGCATTACTTTGGAAAAACTTATCGAACCAGCTTAACTTGGTAGTTCTTTTATCCAAAACCTTTAAAATGGTTCTTTTCCCTTCAAAAAGTTTGTGCCACCATCAAAACTTTGTTATAATTGGAAAATAATGAGGCAATTAGGCCCAGTTAAATTTCAATAATTTGGAAGCAAGCAATGGAGGTGATTATTGAGATTCAGTTGATTTTAGAGTCTTGTAGTTTTTGGATAATATTCTGTTTTAGTTGATTGCTGAGATTCAGTTGATTTTGGGTTTGAATTAACATTTTTGTTTCCTTACCACTTTCTATAATGCGTCTGCCTGTCCTCTTAAATGTGATTCCTTTGTTTTATTAGCCATGTTCAATCTAATGCAAGAATTGAAGCATAGTAGGGTTTGAATTAAAGAGCAGTGTAGTAGATAATTAAGAATGACAATAACCTTAAAATTTCACTCATGCACTTCACTCATTGTAAAAAGGTGCTTATAAATTTGATTTGTATTTGAAATATCTTCCTTTTGGTAAATCCTTAAGTAATTGATGGAATTAATTACCACATTTCTTGAATCTGGCAAAAAGATAAAATAGAAGAAAAATTTATAGGCCCTAATTTAAATGTACAAATTATGATGTTATAACGATGTACAGGTTAGTACAGATGAATAATACTAATTATGTAATTTCTACACTTATATTTATGCATTGCCACCAGAGTTTAAGACGAAAAAAGTTTTAGTGGAGTATCTCAACACATTACGCTATTTATATAATTATACAAATTTTTAGGAAAAAAATATATTTAAATATTTTAAAGTAATAGGATTGATGTTATTTTAACAAATAATAAATATTTATTTAAAATTCAAAATATAATATAAAATTAAATTAGTAAAGAAAGTGCAAATTATATGTATATATACATATATGAAATTTTCATGTGATTTTTGTGAATTATTTCATGTGATGTTAATCAAAATTATTTCATGTGATGTTAATCAAAATTTATTTCATGTGATCTTTGTGAATAATTTTTTTTATCTTTTATATTTTAATTTGGTTTGAGCCTATAAACTTTAGTTTGTAACTTGGTAGCCTTACAGGTAGGGGTGAAACTGGACCGGCCGGCCTACAGGGGCCTATGGCTCGGCCTACGACAGGCCAGACCTGACCTAATATATTTCGTAAAATAAGCCAAACTTGGGTCTTGAAAAAGGTTTGTTTAATACAAAAGTCGCAGACCCATTTTCACAAGGCCTGGCTTATAAGCCTACATGTAGGCCTATATTTTATTTATAAATAAAATGGAATAAGTATGCCTTGAAGAAAAAACAAAAAATATAAATTTAATCATCTGCAATTATTTATAACATAATTATATTCGATTATATTTTAATAGAAATCTGACTTTATTTCTTATGTAGGAGGAACCAAGATCTCACCATGTTAGATTGTGTATATGAATATATTAAAAGGTTTTCGGGAGATGTTATACTTACCACAAGCATCAAGATGTGTTTGTTGGATTCATGTAGTTATTTTAATTTACGTAGTATGGATTTGTTTGTTGGATCTGATGAAATATATGTTAGTTAGTTTGAGCATTTTGTTTTTGAAAGTGACTTTAATGCAGATTGTATGAGTTTTGTTGTGATTCATGATTCTGTTTGGACTTTGAAATTATGATTTTTGGTTTAGCAACATAATTTGAGTATTTTGTATAGTTGATTCATGGTTCTTCTTGTAAGTTAAAAATTAATAGGCTAACGGGCTAGGCCAGACCATTTGTTTTTTTATTAACGGGCAAAGTCAGACTACAGTTAGACTTGTACCAGGCTTGGGCCAGGCCAAATTAAATTTTTTTGGCATAGGCTTGGGCTTTTCGGGGCAAAGCTTGGCCCAGCCTAGCCCCACTTTCACCCCTATTTACAGGTTGTATTAGGTTTTTTATAATAGGTCAGGGTAGACCAATAAATCAAGTCTTTAATAGGCTAATAATTAGGGGTATAACGGGCCGAGCTGAGTCGAGCTTTGGTCTTAAAAGGCTAAGCATGTATTTAAATGTGTTAGTCTGACTAAGCCTGTTACCTGTTATAAATATAATTATCGACCCGTGGCCTGACTTATTTACGAAAAAAAAGAAGCCTGATTTAGCCTGTTTAAGAAGAATAAGACAACAAAAATCTATCCAAACAGAATATATAATAAACAACATTAGTAATTCCATAAATATTCATAAATTTAATATATATCCAAATAGCATAATATAGAACAAAATCATTCGAAAAATTTGTTTAACCAATAAAGTGGGGTAAAATGAATTAAGGAGAAAGAGATGAATATTACAAGTAGTATAAAACATATAAAAAAAAAATATATACTAAGCCAACCTGAAAGGCTCTAAGGCCGAGCTTTTAATTTGGAGCCTAAGGCCTTTTTATTAAACGAGCTTTTATATAAGTTTAAGCCTGGTGCCAACAATCAATTTTATACATGTAAGCTCAGGCCTTCACGAAACGAGCCAAATGCCCCTGAGAGACCGTTGATTTTTTAGCACCCTTACTAATAAGCCAGTATAGGCTATAAATATTTTACATAGGCTTAGGCTATCAAAGCCAAAGCCTGGCCTAACTTGGCCCATTTATACCCCTAGTCGTGACTTGTGAAGAACATCAACGTGGAGGGACAACAAACTTCACAATTAAAAAGAAACATGAAACAATCAGTGACAAATGTCTAAAATCAATTTAATGCATTGGATCCACATAAATCATTTAATCAGTGTTTAGATATTTTAAAAAATTTAAAAATACCAAAAAAAAAACAAAGAAGTTGTTAATTAATATGTACAAGAAATTTTCATACTCCATATATATACATATATCTTCATTATTTTTCTCTTTAACAGTTTCTATTGATTAATCGCCAAAGTTGTGAAATCAAATACAAATAAATACTAAGAAATAATTCAATTCTATTATCAATAGCCACCACTGGGGCTCTACATTAAAATAATTTTTTTAAAAAAATATAAGTGTAAAATAGCTCTCCATTTTTTCAAAAGAAATAACATCAATAAATACAACTACGCAAAAAAAAAATGTAAATAAAAAAAAAGGCATGAATTTCACTCATGTTAAAAACACTCAATAAACAATTATGATCAGCAAAGACAAATAATTTCACTTTTACAAGGTTCAAAAATATAAATCAATTTTTTTCCCGAGCGGACAATACAATTACAAATGCATATTCCAAGAACATGAATTCCTAAAATCTTAAGAAAGGAACAAAACATTGTAAATTGTTGCAGAATGACTGGGTTCTTTGTGATGAGTGCAAATAAGAAAAAAAAAGATTAAAGAAAATCTTAATTGGAAAAAAATGAAAGAAGAAGACATTAAGAAGAGAGCAATATCTTATATGATCATACATGCAAAGCAGTTATAAATCTTCGTCTATTATCATTGTTACAATTCTAACTAGGATCAACTAACAATTTTAGCTAGGGCCCAATTATAATTATTTATATAATTATATATAATAAATAAAATTTGTTGAAATATAGCCCGTTAGGCCCTATCTAAATATAATGTGGCTATGCCACTATTAACTTAAACATATGATTTCACACCAATTAATAATTATACAAGTTCCTCGGTATTAACTCAATTCTATTAGGCTTCAATGACTTTTGCAAAAATACTTTTATTTTAAAATGTGCGTGATTATAATATGACTTTATTAGATGAATTATACTAATTACGTAATTTCTACATTATAATTACGCAAATTTTATGCATTGCCACTGGAGTTTAAGACGAAACGAGTTTTAGTAGAGTAGCTCAACACATTAGGCTATTTATATAGTCATGCATGAAGTTTTAGCTAAACACGTGCATAGGTGATGAGCAAGTCAACTATTAGACTCACAATTTAGCTCATGGCTCTAACGAACTATCTAGGGTAATAATGTTTCAATCTATTTTTTTTCATATAAACTCAAATTAAATCGCGTGAAAATTTTCTGGCATATATAATTAGGGGATTGGTTTTCTCATTTCACATGAGAATACTTTCTCATGTTACACACACAAACATTTGGACTACAAAAAAATGAGAAAACAAAAAAGTCAAAATAGATCCTACCTTTTAATTGTGAGTGTAACATGAAAAAATTTTCTCATTGTAAAATGAGAAAACTATTTCTCATCTAATTATAGTTAAATTTAAGAGCAGCTAAAACCATTTGGACTATGTGTCTTGCTAAATCTCGTGAACTAGTAGTATGTATGTTTTTGTATTGTTATTTGTAAATCCACGCTGCAATGCAATATACAAAGAACCACCGAACCATGTATACAAGGTCTTCTGGTTGCAAGATATTTTCTAAATCAAAAAAGTAAAAGAATAATTTCTAACTCAACGCAATATACAAAGAACCACCGAACCCTGCTTGCCTCGTTTCCCCATAACATTGAAAATGGAATACAAACAATGAATATTAAAACTTAACACATGTACTAAAGAAACAAAAACAGATGTCCTCTCCCTTTCTCCTTAACCTTTAAAAGAAGAAAAATGTTTATTCAAACTTACCACATTCCACGCATATTAAAGAAACAAAACTATGTGTATTATGACAACGCAAGGAGATGCTTTCCTTCAAACTCCTTGCCTCACTAGTTTACAACCTAAATCGCAAACCACAGCATATATAGCTTATTGAGTTTGGGGGGAAAATTCAAACCGAAGGACACAAGAAGACAACGCAAAGACAATATAGATACCCCAATGAACCTCCTATGATTTTATAGTTCATGCAATTAAGGTTTCTTGTAAAATGATTTCGGAGTTAAAAAGGAAAAAGGAAATGAAGGTGGCAGGACTTCATGCGAGTGAATTGTTTTGGCCTTTCTCTTGCTGACTGTTCTCTTCAGGACTGCTTTCCTGTTCCTGAACAGCAGAAGCAGTATTATGGCAATTCTCATTATGTCTTCCCTCACTCTCATTGGTAATCTGTGCCTGCACATTTGAAGCTGAATTTGTTTGCTGTTCCGATATCAAACTAGAAAGACCATTTTGCTTCAGGTAAGTGTCCAATGGGAGGTTTGCTTCTTCAAGAAGACTCATCATGCTCACACCGTTTGCCCCAGCCTGCATGTCTTCTCGATCAGGTTGGCAATTCAAGTCTAATTGTCCCTTGGCAGCTTCAGCCAGATGGTCTTGACTCCTTGAATCCAACTCATCTGGCACCCTTGCTTCATTCTCCGAACCATCAACCGGAGTTAAATGTCGAGAGGTGCTGTCTACTTCTGATTCATCCTTGGTACGCCATGATAGCTGATTTCTCTGAGCAATCTCCGCTTCACGTTCAGATTGACGCTTCTTTTTTCGCATCATCAGGGTTTTAAACCGACGTTTAACTGTCATGCACACATTGCAGGTGCATGTAGGTTTGTGTTTGCCTTTCCCACTTGGTGGCTGGATACAGACAATGCAGGAGCACCCAGGTCTATGCCGAGGGTGTTTTGTAGTGGTAACGACTGGTGCACTGCCACAGTCACTTGCATCATCTCCAAGTGTAGCAGCATTTGCCAACGCATCAAGTCCAGATGATGCATGTTCCAGGGCCGGCCTATGGCTTGCTGCTAGTCTTTGTTTCTTGAATTCTGTTCCAAAATAATGGATTTAAGCATATTTGATATCAAGAATTTGTTGAAACGAAAAATGTCACCATGCATTTAGAATCACAACAAAATCATCATCCTTGATCATGCAGCATTATTTGGTTTTACAGATTTGCCAACTTGTTCAACAAAAGATAAGGGTGAGCACAAAGGCCACGGTAGCAAGACAGAACTGGTTAATACAAGCACCAACTCTGTTGTAGCAACTCCATAGAATAAATCATTACTGTCCAGCACAATTTTGTCATCTTACTGGCACAAAAAGTCAGTTCTTTCAAGTGGCGGCTCAAGATCAGTTATAGTTAAGAATGAAAAAGGTACTACCCATGACATTTTAAAGTCATTATGTAAAATACATAACTATGTTTATTAATAATGGTATATCAACAAATAAAAAAAAAGGAAATATAAGATGCACAAGTCAATACTTCATATTTCCTGTGCATATTTTAAATTATTTTTAATTTACATAGCAGTTGTGGGGATTTTCAATTCTCCTAAATCTTATGTTCAATAATATTACATTCCCATGCCAAAATGCAACTCCAAATGGCTTCAAAATGATTATACTGACATAATAAAGCATCGACACCCAGGCATTCAAACAAATGCAAGTATCCTTGTCCTCAATAAGTATGGATGAGCGCTTATATAATGAATTGAAGTTTCCCTGTTTGGTGTCCAATTAATACAGTAAGTAAACGGCTTGACCAGTTTTGACTAAACTACATTGGTAAACAACATACGAAAGAGGCTTTTAAAATTTTCAGCTGTGTGTGTGTTTTCCTTTTTTAGAGAGACAAAAAGAGAAGAAAGATAAAGACAAAGCTAGGAATTTAAATACAGATAATCATCAATTATAAACCACTCATCACTTCATCAGAACGGCATCTCATACCAATTTAAATGGGAAACCCATTTGACAGCCCCAATCAACCAGTATCCCTAAAAAATATATTTATTCAAAATACAATTCGTGTTAAGCTGTTAGATGAAAGCCGCATTAATGATTTTATATTATATTTCTCTAATACATTTCCTTCAGAAAAGAGTCCATAGGACTTGAACGGTGGAGAATGAAAAACCCACCTATCAATGCTAAAAAAACTCCATAATATTAAATTATTTATCAATAGAATGGGGAAGGTGAAAATTGACCTCAATCACTTGATCATAGAAACTGATACCACTGTAAAAAACCATTTTAAGTTTTAACCCAACTTTTTTTTTTTTTTTGGAGATACAAGTTTTAACCCAACTTAAGCAGCTATGTAAAAGCCACATTAATGATTTTATAATACATTTCTCTAGCACTATTCAAAACTTAGAACTTTGCAAATGGCATTTATATTAAGTCACAAATAGAAGTTTGTGGATTAAAAGAAAGTCTAAGTAGTATGCTATGCAGACAAATTTCAGTACTTTTGTAGATTTTCTTCCAGCATTTATTGATCAGCAGTGAAACAACATTGGGAAAGTAATTAAACAAGACTAAAGGAGTAAGAAATAGATTGTCACATTGTTTGTCGTAGGATGGAATAGAAGAAAGCTATTGGCACTGTGGAATGGCAGGCCTGTTATTTCATATGTTCAAAATTCTATATTTTTTTATTCACTTACTTTTTCTCTCTTGTTTATTTTTCTTTTCTTTCAATTTTTTCTTGCTTTTTATTTGGGTTAATTGACCAGTTTGAGACAAAGGTGATGTTGGTATTGATTTATTTTCCAGCACTATCTAGAAAGCACAGTGAGGGCGAGCCTCCGGGTTTGCCCCTTTTATTTTATAACAAGAAAGCATAGTGTGTATTTAAATGAATAGAAGAAATGGA
The DNA here is from genome assembly GCA_032173675.1 of Gastrolobium villosum. Classification (NCBI taxonomy): domain Eukaryota; kingdom Viridiplantae; phylum Streptophyta; class Magnoliopsida; order Fabales; family Fabaceae; genus Gastrolobium; species Gastrolobium villosum. Next base: position 113,667 of record JAVKPL010001888.1, on the reverse strand, counting down.
GAAATACCCTTGTTCAATCTCAGAAGATTATCCAGTTCCCTTGGGTTCAATTCATTGGGAGCAGAACATGAACACCTGCTGACAGCATCGCAGAAGTTAAATGTCTTACCAAGAACATGTTTTCATAAAGACAAAATTGCACTAGAAATTCTTCTGCTCACCTAATCTGATCCCATAAATTCTCCGCACATGTCCACTTAGGGGGAATAAGTACATCAACTGGCAACTTCCGCCATTTTGAGCAATTATCACACTCTGTCCACTGCTCATTTATCCTGAATCATATTCCAAATTGAAAAACTCAATTGAAATATATAAGCTGCTATTGTGAACCCAGAAATGGGTTTTGGGTTCTCAGGTTTAAGAGATAGAGAAGAGTAAAACAAAGAGAGGAAAAGAAAAAAAATACTTCTGGTAATGTCTATCAAATTACAAACTAAGAACCTAAGAAGAGAATTCTCCTTCAGAGGGTTCCCCCTTACAAAGAGTTGCCTCTTACACAAGAGAGCCTTTGCCTTCTTACATCTGCATTCACGAATGCCTATCTCCTACCTTGCTCTTGCTATTTGAGCATGAACCCTTGTGCCTAACTACCTTTCCCCGTGGCAAATTGTAAGTGTAACTAACTAAAAAATTATCGATCCGTATAACTAACTCTGACTCCATTCAAATCTATTTAGCTGTTATATTGGTATAATTTGTAAAGAAATCGTAAAGTTCAATATAATATAGAAAAGAAATGGGAGGGGTATTAAGAGGGGGAAAATATGGCACATGCAACAAAAAGAAAAACCACTAAAGCAAATACTCATCCTACCCGGTTGATCGGACAACGAATATACTCCTCTTTCCAAAGACAGGAGGTTCCTGCGTAAATTGAAGTAAGTCAACTCCTCTGCAGGATCTTAAACAGGCTGTATAATAAAATTTAATCCTTCTTTTTGTAGCTGAGTGGAAACTTTAAGACCTAGAAACCAATTTCACATACCTATGCTTTACACGTAATCCACATAAATCTAAGCACCACAATGCATGAAGCTTAAGATGAGCTGAGATACTAAAATTTGACACACACTGATGCATGTAAAGTCCTTTTTTTTTTCAAAAATGACACAGGCATCCCCACCCATTAACTAACTTGTTTTTCTCCTATAAATACAAACCTTAAAGGCAAAAACAGGTTTTTGTATAATATGAAACTAGAGGGGTCTTTTGATAAATTCTGCAGAATGCGAACATGAGAATTTACTGAACTACCCAATTATGAGAATTTCATACTTTTTAGAAGTCATATATTCTTATTTAGATTTAGATTCACCTACATTGAAGAAGTTTGGATAGCAAATGAATGCATTAATAAACTCATTATAACTAACAAAAGACTGGTACATTTTTGGGTCAAAGTTGGTGTCTGAATTAAACAGACACCAAAACCATCAACTTAACCTCGTCCATATATATATATAGGGACCTCATCCATGTATATATATATATATATATATATATATATATATATATATATATATATATATATATATATGAGAACTCAATAAAATAATATATAGAAAGAATTCACCAATAGAATGGGTTGATTTCATAAAATTACTGGTTCATATAAATGGTTTACTTACTTCATATTCTTCGAATACATGATCCTCAATCATTACAATGCTTGGCTTAACTGTTGGAGGTGGACGGAGCAAATCCTGAGCCTCTTCCCAAGTAAGCTTCAGCTCCAGTGCATCCTGGCTATCAATAAGCAACCTCTTACTTTTTGACCCAATATTCCGAGTTCTTTTCTTCTCAGGAACCAGCGCAGGTGGCAAAGGCAATCCCTCTCTTTTCCTGTTTTCAGGCATGTCAATATTATGCCAATTCATGTCACCACCAGCTGAGTTCCAATTTCTAGACAGCGCATTTAGGTGGGTTTCCGAACATCCCTTTTGTGACTGAAGAAGGTCAGAGTAACCACTTAATACAAGTAGATTCTCATAAACACCAGAATAGGAAGTTTCACTTGAATGAGAACCATTGGGCATATTAGACAGAAGTCTTTCCTGCTTAATAGGCGATAAATATCAATCTTAAAAGTTTGAGTTTGCTATATGAACTAAAAGTGGCCGTTACCTGTATTGCAGCAGAATTTGTAGCCTTCCTATACCCCATTATAAGTTTCCCCTCAGGTTCCATACGGCTAAATGTTACTGCAGCATTTTCACAAAAAAGATTATTAAACATTTTTGTAACCAAATTTGAAGATTAAACTAAAATTAAAAAAAGAAAAAAAAAAAGAAACAAAATGTTGCAATAGAAACTCAGAAATGGTACATAAATCAATTGCTTTTCGTTGAAGAGAATTCAGTTGCCTATATCACCAAAAAAGGAGCAACTTTTGGCTCAATGCAGTAGGAACTTTGTCCAAAGAACAGTTAAAACATAGCAGCAAAAATTAGAAAAACTTCATAAACTTTCTCAGAAGATAAAGAAAAGAAAACAAAAGGCTTTAGGAAAATTATTTGCAGTCAGTATCTTAAAGCACAAGTCTTCTAGGTATGATTATTGATTAGTTAACACATTGAGCCATAAATATGGAGAAATTCTGATGAATGTTTCTATAGAAGACAAATGTAGAAGAAATTTCCAAAGTTAGCAATTGTCGCAGTACAAAAAGACTATCAGAAAAGAAAAGTTTCCATGTGGTTTATATATTCTTAGAATTGATAATTTAACAAGTTTAGTGATTCTCGGTAGAATATACCAGTATCTCCAGCTTGCAATTGCATAGACTGAATGCAGGGGGTTACACCTTCCAAAACATACATCCTGCTGTTATTATTTGGCCAAAATCTAAATTGAAACATCCATTCTTTTCCTTTCACATCTTGGATTCGTAAAGGAAGGCCCTCTGGTTGAGAGATATGAGGGAAATATGCCTGCACAATGCCCTCCTCTTTCAGTTCTAACGAATTACAAGACTCGTCAAGAAAAATAACTTTTAGTGAAACTATTGTTTAATACAAAAATGACAACAGTAGATGTGAGTTCAGCAGCTAAGTTAAGAGAACCTACTTCAGCACATGCTTTTGGTAGAACCAAGCGACCAATTCGACCAGCATCACTTGCACTAAGCATCTTTTCAAAGAGTGGCACAATGGTGGAATTTGAACTTGAACATATCATGAATTATGGTTAAGGAAATATTTTTCTAAGGTAAAGAGTAATCATCAAAACAGTAACAGGTTTATCACCCTGCATAAGTATCCTGCCATAATTAACAATTCATAGAACTAATTACAATGCTGGATACTCTCCTGATATTTGCTGCAACTCTTGATCTGTAATCCTAGGCCAATAACGTGGAAGCAACTGATTCCTTCCCCGTCCTTCAGCAGGAGGCCTTGCTACTCGAATCTGGGACATCATGCCTGCATTTGTTTCTAATCCTGCTGCAAGAGTTGACCTCGGGGGCTTAGGTAAAAGATGGCGAGACCTGGACCCCAATAGAAGTGAAGGTGATGTTTTACTTTGTTCCCTTTCATCAACAAGGGAACTATGAAAGGGGTTTGAATTTCCTAAAGGAGCAGCAAGGGTCATACTCAGATTTGTATGTGCCAAAGATTCATATATATCTCGCATTTCAGTGTCTGTCTTACAGTTCTCTACTTTGGCAGCCTTAGATGATCCATTAGACTCACGAAGAAATTGTGATACCAAAGTGCTTCCAAGTTCTCCAACAGCAGGAAAAACTTCTTCTGGTTTCACTTCTGTATAAGGCCCATTTGTATCAACATTATGAGGTTTGAGCCAGCACCTCAGTCCATCATTCTCTGCATAATGTCCTCCTTGCATACCCTTCACATTTATTTGGTTAGCCAGAGATGTGCACTGCTGTGCACTGATATTTTTTACCTTCAATATCCCAGATCCATTAGACTTTTCATTGCTTGCATTCTGTCAAATTATCATTGTCAATTTTGGTAACTGTAGTTAGACTCAAAATTTCAAGCATCAACACAAAATAACCTACATGCAAGATGCAACAACCTATATATGGCAAAACAGAATAAAGTTGCAGAGCTGGCATAACAAAGTTTTTTTATTTTACCTATATTATAGAGCATTCAATTTACCCTCTAAATGATAATAAATAATTAACTTTCAACCTTACGATAAAACAAGATTCAGTCAAAATTAACCTGAAAATTAAGACCAGCTATCTAAGATCATAAATAATAATTTATTTGCGGAAGTTGTGAAGATCAATAAAGGTAATGATATTTCATCTGTTTCAGTAGTGGCGAACATAAATGATTAGTTGAATTTAAATAAGTAAAATGATAAATTTATCTTACGGGTTGAAGTCCTGAATTACTTGTGCAGTTTATACAGCTTACACCACAGGTATCTAGTAATTCAAGCTGAGACTTAGAAGCAATGCATCCGCAATGGAGACGCTGCAGATAATGAACATATAGGATCATTAAGCATACTGTAGCAAATGGAAATACCGAAATTGGGGTAAACACACACACACACACACACACACAATCTACCTTGCCACATGAAGTGCACTCTCTCCAACCAGAATCGTTTGAGTGGAACATATCACAAAATGTTGATTGCTCATAAGCAGAACTAGAGAAAAGAAATTTTCAAAGTGAGAATCTGAGCATGAAGTTGTCTCTTGGTAATTTCCAACTTTCAATTAAGTAAATAAGGTTTGCAGACTTATTGATCAGAGACAATAATAATCTAAAGGACACATTATCTGGATTAAATATTAACAACTTATACAAGCACAACAAGTGTGGAAATGAAAATTATGAGAGCAACTTGTCACGATGTTTTCACTCAGTACTTGCTTGAAAACTATATCATCAGACACCACTAGTGGAAACATATACATTAATTTCAACAATCTATTATGGAATTATCATATAATTCCATCCCGTGCTCATTCTGTGTTTCCTAACCAGATAATTATTTTAGGAACCGCTCAAGTTCAACATGATTTTGAGAATGAAATTTCCAGCCAGAAGAAAACTCATTTCCAGTGTATCTCAAACAAGCTTCATAATCATACGAACCGATTATACAATTATCTGGTTTTTCATTTCTTTTGTTTTTGTTTCTTTTCCCATTATTCAGGAAATGTTTTGTTATTTAGTATTTATTACCAATAATTTATTTTGGTCATTTATTCAAAATATCAGGAAAATTAATACCGTATAACATGAATATACGCCATAAACAACGTTTTAATCGTTGTCCGCAGCCACAATTACGGCATAGAGACCCAATTTTACCTATGATGACATCAACAACGGTCTACACAATATTTCACAAAAATAAAAAAATAAAAAATAAAAAGAAGAAAAATTAAAAAGCAAAAAGGCGTGTAAACACCACTACACCACCAACTTTGATAAATCGGTTAGCCAAAGATAAAAACTTCGATTAAGAAAGAATGAAATTAACAACTTTAAAGTAAATTTGGAAAGGAAAAAAAAAAACACAAAACATAAAACACAAAACAACGACCAATTGACAATAAGAAAGTCATAAATCACATATACTGTTGGGTCCGTACAATCTCATATCAACTCACGCGTGTTAATTTCAGCTGACGCGCATTAATTTGAAATCTAGAGTATCATTACCCGCACTTATCACAGAGATCGGCGAAATCGCCGGATCGCAGGGCCCAACCTTTGCGCCACCGAATCGACGTTGAGGTGGCGCATGCCACGTTCATGCAACTTTTTGACTCCATGTTCAACCTTAATTCCACAAGCTCCACTACACTGCAACATCCAATCACAACAGAAAACAAAAACACAAAAAAAAATCAAAATTAAAAACCCTAACACTCACCTCACCTACTCTCCGAGTTCGAAACAGGACACGAAATCTAGCAACGGAAAAGCGACCATACCGAAATTAAACCGAAGAACGAAGCTCGAGTTGCTACTCCTCGTCACCGAAAGTTCACCAGGAGCAGTTTCGTTCGCCGGCGGTTTCTAGGGAAGAGAAGGCGGCGGCGCAAGTGCTGCGGTTTCGGATTCGCATTCGCGGAGCGGAGAAGGGAAGCGAATTTGATAGGGAGATTGTCGGAATCTGGCCGGAGAAGCAGAATGAGAGGGAGATTTGAATCGACGGTGACCGGAGAGAGAAGAAGCTAAGGGTGGAGCAGAGAGAAAGAAAGAAGGCGTGTGCATGCAGAATAAGAAAGGATAAAGAAAGAGGCACCAAAATGCATGCACGATGTGTCTATGATTATGCTTCAAGACTCGGCCAACTCTACCACTTGCTCCCCTCTTTTTATTTTAAATTTTTTGTCATTATTATTTGTCATTATTATTCTTGTTATATTATTGTTATTTTTTAATTTCTTTTTAAATTATAAAATTATTAAATATTGATAAAGATAAATAAAAAATTATTTGACTAAGTATTAGGTCGTGTAATAGTCCCATTTAATTCATTATAATCTAATAATTATCAAATAAGGAAAATATTTATCTTATAATTTTCTTTTTCTATTTTATTTTGGTAAACACTTATAATTTTCACTTCTTGACAGTTTTTCTTTTATCCAAGCATTTACTAAGTTTAATTGGGGTATTGCATAATAATTTTTAACAACGGAAATGGATTTTTTTTTTGAAATATTCCAATCGGTTCATTGCTAATTAATCTGATTTGGGGTGGTCCAGAACTAAGGCTTTAAACCACTCACAAAGATGATACTGGGGATATTCGAACACATGCTCTCATCCCCACCTGTTTAGTCCCATTCGCCAACTGAGCTACCACTATTTGGTAGGAAAAGATATTTTGATTATAGTGTAAGAATAAAAAAAATCTTACTCAATCATAGATCTCCATGGATTTGATTGTTGTAATTTATTTAGATTAATAATTAATTAATAGGTTTAATAAAAAAAATCATAATTGTTAAATGTATAGAGATCAATAGCTGAAATGTAAAGTTAGGAGATAGATCTTTTGTCTTTGATAATAATTTTTTTACTAATTATGTGAACGTTGATCGATTTGATGGTTGTAATTTATTTATATTAATAATTAATTAATGGTATAATTTAATAAAGAAAAAAATATTTCTCTTGTAAAAAAAGACAAAATTATTTCTAGCAATCCTAAAATGAGTTTTAGGAAAGAAATACAGGGTCTTTTGAATTTTTATTTTTTTTGTCAATGGTCTTTTGAAAAATTTTACTTTCCTCTTATATTATGAATTTTACTGAAATATCTTGCATTTTTTTAAACCACAAATGACATCTTTTGGGGATTTGTAAGAGATAATATTATCCCCTATTATAAAAAATTGTTAATCTCTTTAATAAATTATAAATGTGAAATGAATATAAATCAATGATTAAAATTTGAAATAAATTTTTTATTTTTATAACATAATCAAAAGATCATATCCCTCTCACAAAAGGAAAGAGGTATTCTATCCCTGATATAAGAATAAGAAATCAAGTATTTTTCTTTTTCTCTTGTTTTTCATTGCGATTGAGTGGTTACTGATGAGGATTAACTAAAAAAATTTGATTTAACTACACCATGATTTTCTTTTTCATAAAATACATTAGTTTTAACTAAAATTTTATATCTTTTTAAATAATAAATACTAATCTCATATAGTAATCAGCCGATCAATGGTAAGAATTAATTGAGAATATTTTAGAAACTTTATTTATTTTTGTTATGTAAATTTTATTAAAATTAATTAATTTTCTCAACCCTCAAAATAATATAATTTTGAAGTTGTTGGATATAAATTTATTTCCTAGATAAATCCTTTTTTTATTATTATTGACTCGATTATGAAAATTAAAAAAAAAAAAAACTCGAAAGTCCAAAGTAGCAGATAAATACGTAGAAATAAAGCGTGTAAAGTGAAAATGCGACGGCTAGCACCGCAAAATGCGCCACTTAAATATACTTCCTTTTAATCAATTTACTATATTATCCTCCGTTGAGACAGCATCGGAGCATGTATTCATAGATCAAAGACGTTTGTCGTTTTTCGTCCATTCGTCCAATTTCAAATTGAATGTGGACCCAATTTGACATTCGTCAACGATCGTGAATTGGTACGATTGCAATTTCGGAACCATGTTGCTACTTACAATTTTTAAATACAAATAAAGTATAGGAAATTTTTTTTTGGGTAAGTATGAAACTTTTTTCTTTTTTTAAAAGTTACAATCTTCTTTTTTACAACTATATTTTAATATCATTGATTTTCTTCAATCAATAGTTATCATTTATTGTGAATTAATAATTAATTAATAAATTTAATTTGTGAAAATAATAATTGTTGATTGACGAAAATTAACGGTGTTAAGATATGGTTGTAAGAAATTATAAAAAAAAATTGTAATATAACCTTTCTTTTTTTAAAATGATATAATTTTTTGTTATTTTAAATTTTAATAATAGATTTTCATCAATCAATGATTAGAATTTATTAGATTTTATTGTAAATTATTAATTAATTAATAAGTTTGATCCTATAAATCCTAACCGTTGATTGATGAAAATTAATAGTTAGAATTTAAAATTACACAAAATTATATCTTTTAAAAGGATAAATATTTTTTCATAAACTATATATTAAAATTTATATTTAATATAATCGTATTATCTGAGAGGATCTAATTATAGAAAAATAAATTAATTATGATAAGAGAAGAAAAAAATTAAAATAAAAAGTTATAAAGTTATAACTATTCGTTTATTCATTAATGATTAAGATAATTTCATATGTCTATGTTTAATAACACATAAAAAAAAATAACCCATAAAAAAATTTATTTTCTAATACTGTAATTATTATTATTATGACGTGATTGTATGGGGGTGATGACGAGAGGGAAACGTAAATGAGAATGACGAGTCACGTCGATAGTTGAAGGACAATGACAGAGCCATCTCTATCAGAGTTTGCGGCACGCGTGATCGGTGCGGCAGCGAAATTTCAGAACGGTAACCAAACTTCTTCTTGGTTTCCGTTTGTTTTCCACTCACGACTCACCTAATATAATGTCATGATGTCATAATTTTAATTTTAATTTTATTATAAAAAATTTATCAAATAAATAATATCTTTAACAAATATATATATATATATATATAGAAGAAGGATATTCTTACTACCAAAATTTTCTCCTACTAACTTAATATTTTAATCACCATTTTTTTTAAAAAAATTTTGAAAAAAGAAAAAATGTTGTTCCAATGGTGATTAGATAGATAGTGAGTTGGTAGTAGAAGATTTTGGTAGTAAGAATATTCAACCTCATATATATATATATATATATATATATATATATATATATATATATATTTAACATTTAAAATGACAAATATTTTTCCGTGTATATATACATACAATGAAACAGACAATAGAATCTGTACACCTAGGGTCTTTTTGATTGTGTTTTGATTTTTTTTAAAATTGTTTTATAAAATAATTATGCAAAAAAGTGTTTTCTGTGTTTTTTTATTTGAAAATTAAAAATCAAAACAGAAAATAAAAACAACTCAAACATATTCTTTAAATTTGATTCTAAAAATAAAAAAATAGTTACAATTTTCTAAAATTATTGTTACAAAAACATACCTCACCAAATATTTTTTTTTATTTTTTTATTTTAAAAACTAAAAAACTGTTTTTAAAAATAGTAATCAAACATAGCCTTAGATTATAGTGTATTTTTGTAAAAAAAAATTTTCCCCATGACCTAACATTTTGTACGAATCATGTGCATCCAAAAATATCTTGTTGATTTTATCTGGTTGTTATTGGAGTTGAATTCGCAAGAAAGGCAGAAAGTTTTGTCTTCAACATTCTTATGATCGAAAAAAGAACAGTTCATGTACGATGTTGGCACTTAATTGCTATTAATTGGTATTCAAAAGATTTGTGTTGCCGCAATCAGTGCCTTATTATCAAAGCATTGGTTTCTTTTCGTTTTTTTAATAAAATTCTTTTTATTATGACAAAGATCAATAGATTGGCTGAAATTAAGATGACATTGCAAAAATATGATATGTAATAAAATTCAATTGATTGGGTTACGTATATCATGTTTTTTTTTTTTTTTTGTAAGCTCATGTTATTTTTTTAACTTGTATGAAAACTTCACAATTTTTTTTTTTTTTTTGGTAAACTATAGTTAACATGCAATCTTAAATTTGTATAAATAAAGGAACGAAAAGATTAAGAATTTCAAGCGTTAAAGATTAAATTAATAATACCCATTTTGTAAAGACTAAATTATTAAAGAATATATCTTTCAAATTCTAAAATAAATTTTATTCGAAATTTCAAATTAGTTGAAGGAAAACACGGAGATTCCGGAGTCCTCTTCAAATAATACTATGGTTAAAAAGGAAACATGGAGAGAGGGAAAGAAATATTATATTTTAAATAAAAAATTATTAAATTAATGTAATTTGCAAATTATTTAAGAAACTAATGTAATAAATTATTATTTTATACCAACCATAATTACCTCTTTGAAATGGATAGGGTTCTCGGTTGGGAACTCGGCTCAGAAGTCTTTTTGCGAAAGTCAATCAACAAAATCATGTATCTTGGAACTCAGCAATCTTAACTAAGCCTAAACTTCACCAGGTCGCAAAGCACAGCGGAAAAACAAAAATACAAAGGGGAGAGAGAGAAAGAAAACACAAGCAGATTGTAACGTGGGAAAACATTCTCCAATGAATAAGTAAAAATCCACGGGACCTAATCAAGTTCAAACGTCCACTATGATAATAATGGGTACAAAGAATCAACCTTCACTAAGTGGTGGTTCACTCAACCTCTCTGACAATGGTGATAATCAAACTTCTCTAGAGATGTTTCAATCAAACTCTCTAAAGGTACTCTCAAATGCAAAGCTCAAAGCGTTACTCACAAATCTCTCAAGTGTCACTCAAAAGTCTCTCAATGATCTTCTAACTTAGCCTTCACCCACAACTAATGAATATATAGAGAAGATGGAATCTAGGGTTTAGGATTTTTAGGAAACCCTCAATGGATTTGGGCTTAGTAGTGAAGGAGTTTGACCAACTGATCTCCCCCTCTGACTTCAATGCATCGGCTTCAGCATCAACCCGACTCCTTAACAACAATCTTCAAATTTTCTTACTGGAACATGCTTCGTCATCATGTCGGACCAATTTTGGTCAGTGTGCACTTTGACGATTTCGAGCTCTCCATCTTCCACCACATCCTGAATCTAATGATACTTCACATCAATGTGCTTAGTTTGAGAGTGATATGTCGACTTCTTCGCAAGATGAATTGCACTTTGATTGTCACATCCCAGCTCGTATTTTTCTTGATCATGGCCGGGTTAAGAGAGAATCTTCTTCATCCACAACATTTCTTTGCTTGCCTCATTCGCGGCTATATACTCGACCTCGTCATCGAAAGTGCCACAAACTTCTGTAGTCTTGATTGCCAGGAGATAACTCCTCCTGCAAAAGTCATCAAGTATCATGTAGTTGACTTCCTTGAGTCGGCGTCTCCCCCTAAATCAGCATCCGAGTAGCCTTGCAACTCGGCTCTACCTTCTCCAAAATGGAGGCATAAGTTGGTCGTACCTCGAAGGTACTTCGAGATCCACTTCATTGCTTCCCAGTGCTTTTTGCCGGTGTTCGATAGATACCGGCTCACTATTCCAACAGCATATACCAAGTCAGGTCTAGTGTAAACCATTACATACATCAAGCTTCCAACAACGGATTGGTATGGGATCTTCAAAATCTCATCTTTGTCTTCATCAGATCTCGGACATTGCTTCTGCTTCAACTTTATGTGTCCGGCTAGGGGGTGCTCACTTTTTAGCTTTGTCCATACTGAATTTCTTCAAAATCTTCTCAATGTAATTCTCTCGACTCAGCCTCAGTAGCTTCTTTTATCTATCTCGGATAATCTTGATTTCGAGTATTTGCTTTACAGGCCCGAGGTCCTTCATTGCGAAAGACGAGCTCAAGGCCTTCTTCAGGGCGGCTATCCTCGATATGTCTTTTCCTACAATAAGCATGTCGTCAACATATAACAACAAAATCAGAAAATCTCTGGCCTCATACCTCTTCACAAATACGTAGTGGTCGGCCTCTGTCTTCTCAAACTTATGATCAGTCATGAATAATCCGGACTTCTTGTACCACTGCTGAGGTGCTTGCTTTAAGCCATAGAGGTTATTCTTTAACCGACATACCAAGTCTTCTTGTTCTGGAGCTTGGAACCCCTTAGGTTGCTCCATATATATCTCTTCTTCTAAATCACCATGAAGAAATGTCGTCACGTCCATTTGTCCTATCTTGATGTCCATTGAAGCCGCCATGGCTAACATGGTTCGGACCGAGGTCATTTTCACCACAAGAGAAAAAATCACCTCAAAGTCTACTCATTTCTTCTGATTGCACCTTTCACAACAATCTAGGCTTTGTATCTCGACTTTTGCCCATTTTCTTCATTCTTAATCTTGTAGACCCATTTATATTTCAGAGCCCGTCTTCCTTCAGGCAACTCGGTTAACTCATAATTCTGATTTTCGTGCAGAAACTTTCATCTTGTCTTGCATTGTCTTTTCCCATTCTTCTTTCTCTGAGATCGTCACAGCCTCATCGTAACTCTGAGGCTCATCGTCTTCAGCAATAACAGTGTATTCATCAAGTGGGTACCTTGTAGATGGTTTTCTTTTTGTAGTTGGATATCTCGGTTGTTCTTCAACTTGAGAACCTGATTCATCATTCTCATCCCGGATCTCATCATCAACTCGGACCTCAGTATCTTGGTCATCATCAGCTTGTTGTTGGTCATCATCTTCTTCATTCTCTTGATTTTTTTCCCCTGCTTCAGCTCGGACAGCAGGGATGGATTCTTCACGTCTTACAGTAACCCCAACTTTGGGCTTCAAGATGTCAAGAATGGTCTCATCTTCATGAAATACCACATCACAATTTCTCACTATCTTCTTATTAATTGGATCCCAAAGTTGGAACTCGAACTCACATCTCGGCGAACCAAGATAAATGGATTCTTTAGTCTTCACATCGAGTTTTTCCGTTTCATCTTTAGGGATATGTACGAAAGCTCGGCATCCAAATACCTTCAGGTGATCATAGGTCGCTTTACGATCTATCCAGACTTCTTCTGGAATTTCTCCTTCTTTCCTTGCATCATGTACCAGGAGCCTTCCTTTTTACCTCGGGCAACAACCAAGTTTTCCTTGACCAGCTTCCATCTACCACTACCGAAGTAGTTCACTAACTCATCATCGTCAAGTTTTCCCACCGAGATTAGGTTCAATCGCATGTCAGGAACATGCCTTACATATTTCAACACAAGTCGACACCCAACATCCGTCTGTCACGATCTCGACACTGGCTCTTACTTCTATCCCAGAAGTTGGATTTTCCTCTATTCTCAGCAACGTTGGCCTTGGACATGTTGGAAACACCTCGTTCTCTTCTCTTGGCTTCTTCATTCAGGAGATTATCTGTTACGACATCCATATTCAATTTTCCTTCTAGAGCCGAATTACTCAAAGTCACCACCAGAGTATCCCAGCTTTCTGGCAGCGAGCTCAATAGCAGCAAAACTTGCATTTCGTCATCACTTTTCATTTCGGCTTATGACAACTGATTCACAATCCCTTTGTAGGTATTGAGGTGTTCAATCATGCTCATGTCATCCTTGTATTCGAGTTTCACAAGTCGGCGAATCAGGTGTGCTTTGTTCTTGGGAGTCTTCTTCTGAATCATGGACTCCAGCTTCGTCCACAGCTCATACGCGTTCGTGAACTCAGACACGTGCTTGAAGAGGTTTTTGTCTATGTATATCCTGATTGTAGTTATCGCCTTACGACTCAGGATCTCCCACTCCTTATCGATTTTGTCTGCCAGTCTCTCATCAAGGATAATGGGCTCGTGTAAATCTTTGCAGGAGAGATAATCTTCCATCATCGGTCTCCAATAAGTGAATTGTCTGCGGTTAGCTTGAACATATCTCCATCATGGATTATGCCACTAGTCTCCATTAGAACCCATCAAACCCGGGCTCTGATACCATTGTTGGGAACTTGGTTCCCTCAACTCGGCTCAGAAACCTTTTTGCGGATGGCAATCAACAAGATCCTAGATCTCGGATCTCAACAATCTTAACTCAGCCTGAACTTCACCAGGTCGGGCAGCGCAACGAAAAATCAAAAATACAATGGGGAGAAAGAGAAAGAGAACACAAACAAATTTTAATGTAGAAAAATTTCTCCAATGAAGAAGTAAAAACTCACGGGACCTAGTCTAGTTAAACGCTTACTATGATAATAATGGGTACAAAGAATCAACCTTCACCATGTGGTGGTTCACTCAACCTCTCCAACAATGGTGATAGTCAAACTTCCCTAGAGACGTTTCACTCAAACTTTCTAGAGATGCTCTCAAATGCAAAGCTCAAAGCTTCACTCACAAATCTCTCAAGAGTCTCTCAATAATCTTCTAACCTAGCCTCCATCCACAACTAATGAATATATAGAGGAGATTAAATTTAGGGCTTAGGGTTTTTAGGAAACCCCTCAATGTACTTGGACTTAGCATTGAAGGAGGAAGCCCAACATTCTCTGGGTATTCTCATAACTTTTGGCTCTTTAAGTTTGCTATGAGACTAATCCCGAGTTTAAAGCGGGTCAAGAATTAAGATTTTATAACCCTTCCAAAAATAATATTGATGTAAAAAAATATTTAGATGTAACTAGTTGCGATATTTAATAAATACTGAGTGAAGCATGTTTCTGAGTTAGGGTGGAGATGCAAAGAACTTGTGATCCTTTATTCAAATGTAGCAAATGAACATTCCATGATTTTGCTAGTAAGGTCTGAACTCAAGACACCACATGGAACTCACGAGTAATATTACCCTTTGAGATAAGCATAGAGAGAGGAGATTTATGTGAAGACGATATGAGAATGGAAGATGGGTCGTATATAGGACCAATTCATTAGTCCAAAATAGTTATTTGCACATTAGTTTTTTTTGCATTTTTTAAGTAGAAAATAAGAGATACTCATTTTAACACATTTTTCTATTTTTATTTTGCTGATTTTTTTGAAGAATTTTTTTTTTTTTTTGGAGAATATTGTTTTGCTGATTAAAAAGTGTGAAAGGTAACATAAAAATTTGACGTGCAAAACAATAGAGGTTTAAAAAACAAAAAGGATTTTTTTTAAAAAATCCTTTTTCTCTTCCTCTTATCCTTTCTGCAATCTTCTTCTTCTGCACAGGTTCAAAAATGCTAGATTGCATATGACTAATGCATTATTTTTTTTATAAGACACCACAAATTTAAAGGCAGATTTAATATTAGAAACATGCGTGAGTGTTATTTCCAAAAAAAAAGAAAAAGAAACATGCGTGAGTGCAAGTGCAATTAGTATTAGTCAAATTATATTGATGGTTACTGGTAGACCAATTTATACCAGTGATAGTGCTATGATACTGAAAATTACGCCCCTTGAGAATGTGGAAGTCATCAATTCGCTAGCTGCAATCCTTCCCCGCTCTCGGGAACCAACATTTGGGAAGAAATATAGTACGCTATTTAATACTTTCAATTTTGTTGATACGACCACATCATACAAAGATATATTATTCCAGAGTCTATTGTTGGGACTTGGGACCATTCAATCACACACAATCGTCAATTAAAAAAGAGAAGAAGAAAAAAAAATGATGGTAGCACACTTAGTGAATGAGTGTTAAGAAGGTGAAAATGAGGACATGTGTTCAATCATTTCTAATATTATTTTTGGAAAAAATTTAAAATTTTATGTACCATTCTCTAACTTTGAAATAGTTCATAAAAAACCTATTGAGATTATTAAGGTAAGAAATCCAAAAAAAGAAAAAAAATTAGAAATATAAATTTAACATATTTTGTTTATGGGGAATGAGTTCATCATGTTACACGATAATTTTCAAATTTCCTGTATTATTTTTTTTTTACAAAAAATGTAATGTTTAGCTATATTCTTTTTATAATATCTATAAATCCCATATATAAAGAAAATATAAATAGATTTAAAATTTAGAGTAAACGCTATATTTTGTTTATAAAGAAAATATAAATAGATTTAAAAATTCTAAGTAACAAGCTTTTCACGGGCACAACAAATCTAAACTGCTAAAAAAGTGAAAAAATAAATAAAATAAATACGAGATCTGCAACAATATCAACCTCTGCTGTTGGCCATTTTTTTGCATTCTAATGCGAGGTATGAATCTTATCAACCAAATATCATAAAAATATATTCATCCCATCAATAATTATTATTTAAGTGTCCTTAATAAGATATCGCGAAGACCGGATAAAGAAAAAATATTGGAACAGCCGCTCTTATTATTCACTATTCTTGAGCAGATTAAAGTGATTTGGATTAAAAAGAAATAAATACTCAATCTGGGTTTATGCAATTTCCTTAAAC
Organism: Gastrolobium villosum; assembly: GCA_032173675.1. Classification (NCBI taxonomy): domain Eukaryota; kingdom Viridiplantae; phylum Streptophyta; class Magnoliopsida; order Fabales; family Fabaceae; genus Gastrolobium; species Gastrolobium villosum. The sequence continues at coordinate 97,134 of JAVKPL010001888.1, read as the reverse complement.
TGTGAATAATTGCCTTCAAGCTACCTTTCAGCTTTTGAACTTTACACGTTCAGGGAAATAAAATAAGGGTTCCTTGCTGTAGATGAAAAAAATTGCAGCAAACTTATTAATATTAGGATATGGATCCGTATCCTGAAATAAAAAAAATTTTAGGACATGGAACCGTATTCTTGTGAAAATAAGTATTATGGTAAATTCTTTGATATAGAGCAACATAAGAGCTATTGAAGCCATAAAATAAACATGACATCGTTCAATAAAACGTTGTTTCATATAATTTGAGTATAGCCTATATCGTATGTTTAATCTTGAAAGCATTGATCATCATAAACAGTAAACAATGGTTAAGCCTTTTAACATTAAAAAACAAGGAAAAGAAGTATGTTTCTTTCATTATTCAATACTCATTACAATCTTCACATACTAATTGAGTATAGTTAGACATGAAACTAGGTTTAATCAAAAAAAAAAAAAAAAATTCAAAGAAATGAAAGAAGAACATAAAAAATTATGCAAGCCTCGTAAAATAAACATAAAGCCGTAAAAATTTAATATGTCATTCATTGTTCAATAAAAAAATTTCATATCATTTGAAAAAAAAAAAATGATAGCTGACCAAATGATATGATATTTTTTATTTACGGTGTCAAGAAATGAATGAATGATGGAGTGAATCTTCCATGCATCAATTGCAACTAAAGATTTATTCTTCAGAATCGTAGTGATCTGCTGAAGGCCTTCCAAGAGAGTGGATTTTTAGGATCTGGGGCTTGTTTCCTTTCTCCACTCTTTCTACCAAAAATGGGTTTGAGCAATTTCTTCAAGACTTTGTGGAAACCTGACCTACGAGTTTGCTTCACCTGAGTCAACAGAGGCATTGTTGGAGCCATGCTAACGAGTCGTGGCTGTGACACTGACCTTGGCAATCCAGGTTCTGATAGGCTCCTCTGCAGCATAGCTTTGTTGAGGTGAGACTCAAATGAAAGCCTCTCAAATTGGTCCAACAGAGTGCTCTGTTCATCTCCAAATCTCTTTCGAATCATTGCTATGTCATCCATTTGTGTTGTTGTTGTTGCAATATCGTTTTCAGTAGCTGATATCTTTATTTATAATGTAGCATTAGAGAGGCTTAAAGGGGTGTGTGTTTTCTTTTATATTATCTATTTCTCTCACTTTTTGAAGAGGAAGATAATGAAGTGTAAAAATGGTAGGACTCATTGTCTAAGTAAGGTATCAGATACATCAGTGGTCACAGGAGAAGTGAAAAGGCTGCCAAATATTTATGGGTTTTATTAATCTCATCACAGGAGAAGTGAAAAGGGTGCCAAATAAAAATAAAAATAAAAGAAAAGAAAAATGTGGCACAGTCACATAGCAAAAAGTTTTTCCCAATATTTATCCCAAAAAGAATGATTAATTGGGAACGTCTCTTTTTCCTCAAAATTATAACAATGTCATTTAAAGGAACTTATGATTTTATGCAGAGCTAGTTAACTTCTGCACATGTAACGATGATACGTGACTCGAGAAAAAAATTGTGTAGTATTTTCATTTTTTTAATATATTTGAAGAAACATAATGAAACATATTTTTTATAAAATTTCTGACAAAAAAATAAAGGTATATAATTTTTTTATAAACACTTTTCCATTTTTATAAAATCTCTTATTATAATTTTTTTATGGTGAATAAAAATAGAATAAAGTTAATCATGAATAGTTTTTTCTTTTAAAGATATATTTCGGTTTTCCTCTCTTTTGATAAAAGTTTTTAATTTTTTTTTGAATTTTTTTCATTTAAAATTTCCATCTTTAAAATATTTATCTTTTATTTCTTATCACATTAAAAATAAAGATTATGACAATTATTTCACCAAACAATTTATTTTTATTTTGAGCTTTGAAGTAACTTTTAAAATACAAATTTTTATAATCAACAAATAATTTTTACTTTTTATTTTTAAAAAAATGAGTCAAACATTATTTAATAACACCTATAATCTCTAACTCATATCCTTGCAACTTATATGTAAAAGTAAAAACAACCCTTTTTCAAAGAGTATAGATAAGTTTTAATATGGGATTAAAAAAAGTTATTGCTTTGCTCTGGACTCAAGTAATATGTCTAGGCTTTATCAATTAAGGTTTTATTCGCAGAGGGCTTTATACATTTATCTATTACATATACATAGGCTTTATCAATAAAGGTCTTTATATATTTATCTATTATATATAAAAAGTACTTGAGGAGATAATGGGTTTTACTCATTATATATTTATCCATTAAGGGCTTTATCCACATAGATGATCCACTTAATATCTTTGAATGACGAATATGATGTCACAACAAACAAAGGACAAATATTACCACCCATACATTTAAAGAATTGAAATAGGATTTTTTTTATTTTTTTAAAAAATAGTATTTGGTCCTACACAAACATAAAAGAAGAGAGAGAAAATGAGTTGAGGAAAAAGAAAATAAATTTTCATATTATCTCTTTGTTTGTGTATTTGATAAAACCTTTTTTTAGCTTACATCATGTTACCATAGAAAATTTTTTTTTTGGGACATATATTATTTTTTTTTACTACATACGTCGATTTTCGTATTTTTTTATTTATTTTTTTCTATAATGGGTGGGTTCCACACATAATTATTTTATTTCTATTACATGAGAGAGAACTTTCCTATAGAGACAATTTTTTATGGACCTATGCATTATTTTCTCTCTCTCCTTGTATCATTTTCTCTCTCCCAAAATGCTGTGTCTACAAAACAATTTTTTTTTTCTGTAACAACGGCGATGCATTCCTTTTTTTTTTTTTGTCCTTTATTACACAATACGAATCGTGCATAATCTCTAATTCATATTGGATAGTATACACTAATTACTTAGATAGTAACTTTTTCTTTTTCTTTTACTGCAACATTTAAATTACATAGACAAAATGGATTACTTGAGGCATAAAATGTGTAATTCAGAAGCTATAATATACAACACTTTATTCTTTCTTGCTTGAAAGAAATTATGTTTCATCTTTCACATGCTACTTTCTTTAGGAGGCTTATGTGCCAAACAAGTTGCACAAATGAACATAAACAATGATTGATTCGTATATTCCCTATTCCATACTAAGGTTTATTTTCGCCCTTTTAAGAAAGTAGATTGGGAGCTGTCTCAATGGTAGCCTTAGTGCCTACCAAAATGTCAGAGATGCAAGTCAAATATCGAACTTTCCTAACTTGCTATGTTTAGCTCCATGAAAACAAAAAGAGGCCTTATTTGCTTATTTGCCCCCTCTCTTTGCACATGTTGTGATTAATTTACCTTCATTGTTGGATTATAACACATTCTACCCCTAAGGAACTGGCAAAGGTAAGTTTTCTGTTTTTTGTTGTTGTTGTTGGCTTCTTTTTTTTTTTAATAGAAAAATCTTTAACAGCAAAAAGGGGAGCTAGAAAGTCAATTCATGTAATTGAATATAGGCCCATAAAAGGACATTCTCATTAGCAAATCTCGAGCCCAAAATATGGGAACCATCCTACCAACAATCACTTATGCCATTCCCAATTGGGCAGCATTAGTATGGGCTGTATGTTGAAACAAGTTACCTTTGGTATACTTAGCATTTAAAAAACATATTTATCTAAAGATTCAAATAGTAATTATAATTTCACATTAACCCCTTAATTTTTATAAAATATTTAACTGAGTCACATTTCACTAATTAAATGTGAAATTAACTATCAATGGAGATTGAGGCGTGGATAATATACAAGCCTACTTATCAATGGACTTTTAGTTTTATTTGAGGGAATTATTAGAGAAATTTAATATAAAATTATTAATGTGATATTTACTTAACAAATTTAACATTTTAATAAAATGGCCGCTTATCAATTAATTTATATTTTTTATTACGGGATGCATGGCCACATTTTTATTATATTTGGGATTTTAGCTCATGAGATACGGGAACTTCACGTTTATTTATGTTACTGTTTGGTTAGTGCCTCGTTGGTTATGCTTTTTTATTTTCCTTTAATATGTGTACGAAGCTATTTATTCTCCTCTAGTATCATTCAAGCTATATAATATTTAAAGAGCAATCATAATTCATAAGTAGGTATCATGTGCTGAAGTACTTGTCTCATTGTAAATGAGTATTAGATTTGAAACTCTCTGCTCCTATGATAATGCATATATTGTCATAAAACTTTGAAGAAATTAGAACAAAAACTTCGATTTTTTAATCTCCAAATGGTTTTAGAGAGTCAAAAAATCATATTCATACATCATTTCAAAGTTCATGCATATATATATATCTCTTTGGCTCTTCTTTCTCTCACATACGCGTGGGTTGGCAAAAGGCATAGGCACCCAAGAATTAATGCGGTTCCATATTGTAGGGTACTCTTCCCCAATGCCCAAGAGTGGCTTTGTTCAATATTTTATGCATTATTGTTCATCCTTATTGAGGCTATGGGTTGAGTATCATTGTGTCACCACAAAGTAAACCAAAAGGTAGGAGGGTTGCAGGGGAATCAACTCACATTTTATTGCACACATTTGATTACCAAGCTATAGAAAACTTCTGCATCAAACTTCATAATAGTTATTTCCTTCTTCTACCAACTCTTAATACTCTTCTTTTGTAAAAACTAATATTAGACAACACATAATTATTATTGATAATTAATAAGGGCAAATCCCAATACATAAGGTTTCCCAACTTACGAGAGTAGGAGTGATGATTAATTATATGTAATGTTATCTTTGTATCTTTTTTGTTGTTGTTGAAAAAACTCTTTCTCAAGTTTAAATTCATGATCTTCTTGAACAAACTTAACGCTGCTTGCTAGTATTATATATTTTTTAATAAATTAGACACACTTAAACATTTAGTTTTAGGATTTTAGAACTCTCCTCTCATTGCAACAAAAAAAATTTATTCAGCAACACGAGGCATGTCGTGTTTTTTTTATAAAAAAAAAAGCAAGTGAGACCCACTTACTTGTATCTGTGTCTGCTGCACCCAATAAAATTTTGCAACGACATGCAAAACCCTTAGAAAGTATGTTAATTAGATAAAATGATATAATAGCTTCTTATTACTTAATTGAAGGTATCCAATTTTCTTTCAATGCTAATAATGTTCTTTTGGGTCTTCTACATTTTCTGTCTTTTACATGTATGCATCATCATCTTAGTATATGGTAGCGTGAATGTAAATCAATAATAAGCTGCACCAAACATTATATCTGATTATTAAACCGTGTTATACTCTTTCAATTAGACAGCAGTAAAAAACAGTGCACCTTGTTGGAACATGGCCATGATTATCATGCATTGCACCATATGTGGCCAATTGAAAAAGGTTCTAGTTAGTGGTCCTTTTAAGGATTCTTTGTGACTTGCGCTTTTGATAATGTCAAAGAAGCATATTTGATAAGGTTGTGTCGTATCCCTACATCTATTTATTCAAGCTGTAACATTATTTTTGAACTTTTGACATAATGCAAAAAAATAAATATTTTACTGATTTAGTTTTTTGGACAAATTATTTACCAATCTAATACGAATGAAATATGCATGAGACACGACGTATGAAAAAAACAACACAATATAAGATGTGCATATTTGCGCTCCGCACTCAAGTCATGCACGTATCTCATGCACATTTTGCAAAAAAATGATATGTGACAGATATGTTTTGGCGGCTTTTGTACAAGTTACGGATGGACTGATGCGCTACTTAAACACGAATATTTTGCATGTATATTTTACTCGCACTAAATTGATAAATAACTTATCAAAAGATTAAACGGGTAATATGTCTTTGATTTTTACTTCACATCCAAGCGTTTATTATTAAACTTACTAGCACAAACTGACATGCCAATTAGGCAAGTAAATTATGAGGAGAAATATTCTTACTACCAAAATTTTCTACTACCATTAATAAAAAAAAAAAAAAACAAATTATTCTACTACCAACTTACTACCTATTTTATTTACCAATCTAATACGAATGAAATATGCATGAGACACCGCAACTCAAGGATTGACATTTTCTCTATCTTCAAAAACTTTTTAACATTCTCTCTCTTTGATCCAATGGTGATTAAATAGGTAGTAAGTTGGTAGTGAAAAATTTTGATAGTGAGAATATCCTACCTTATAAATTATTATGTTGTATGGGGAGGAACTTTTTACTATGAGAACACAAAAAATTATAGCTATAGCTTTAAGTGTCAATAAAGCAAGCGAGTGTTTTTATTACCTTTACTTTTTTTCTTTTTCTTTGCCATTCCCTCTTATCTGCATTATTTATAGTCGTGGCATATATTTAAGTTTTTGGTTTAACATGCAAAGGAAAAGGAAAAGTAAGTTGTGTACCACTTTTTTTTTCTCTTTCTCCCATATTCATGTGTGTATGTAAAAACAAATAATTCTTTGATGTATTGCAAGTAATGGTCATAATCAATGGTTCATAAATTTTTTTGAAATTAATTGTATAATCCTTATATATTAAACCTAAAATATGTTAGATTTTCACTTCTAAACTCAGGAATATCTAATTCATTGAGAATTTTTCTTACAGTCAGAAATAGTTTGATGTTATTTAGTAGGGTGCACTAATAAGATATGTGGGGGGTTCCTACCAACATGGAGCACAACATGTCCCAACAAGAACATAAACCAAACAAAATTGCAATGAAAAATTCAAAAAATTGCAATTTGTGTTGTGGGGAAAGAGTATGAGGAAAACACCATTGTATTAGCTACCACAATGGTGAAGAAAAATCCAGTAGTACAACTTGAGATGAACAAAAATAAAAGAAAAAGGAAGAGAAAGATACAGTGAAACAAGCTACAACTTCAACAACAAACTAAAGTTGGGAAAGGAATTGACTGAATATTCTTTGTATGTATAGCTTTAAAGCCAACAAAATGGATTGTTCTTCACCAAGTATTGCAATATATATATATATATATATATATATATATATATATATATATATATATATATATATGGGCAGGTTATATTTACAAACTTTTTTGTTTCAAACTCTTACAAACTACACTATATTCTCTTGGGAGAATACAAACTTATGCAAACTACACTATGTTCTCCCGGGAGAATATAGTGTAATTTGTAAAAAAATTCCAAAAAGTTTGTAAACGGATCATGTCCCATATATATATATATATATGCTGTAGCCTGTATCTCAATCTCTACAACTTAAAATTCATAATAATTCCTATTATCCTTCTGAAGGGCATTGTATCAACTCTAATATGTTGACTACCTCAGCCATATCAGGACGGTTTGATGGTACTTGTGATGCACAAACTAACCCCAATTTCATCACAGGAATTGCTTCCACTGCAGCAAAATTACCCAAAAGCTTCTCATCAACACATTGCTCTACCTTGCCACCCTCCAATGCACCTCTCACCATGTCACAGAGAACAACCACATCATCATCCATATATTCCACAGGTCTTTTTCCTGTCACTACTTCCAGGACCAGGATTCCAAAACCATATATATCACATTTTTCAGTTACCTTAACTGTGCGGCAAGCAAACTCAGGAGCCATGTATCCAAGTGCACTTTGAATCTTGCTACTCAAAATGCAATGCTCTAGCATTGGCAATAGCCTCATCAAACCAAAATCTCCTATTTTTGCTTCATCAGAACAATCAATCATAACATTGGTTGATTTTAGATTATAATGGATTATGTTCATTTGGTGCAAATATGCCAACCCTTTTGCCATTCCAAGAATAATTTTGAACCTTTGTTGCCAAGAAAGGACAATTTTGCTATTATCATCATGTAGAAGCTTGTGCAAACTCCCTCTAGCTATGTACTCATAAATAAGGAGTTGCAAGGATGAAGTCCAATAATAACCTTCAAGTGCCACAAGATTCTGGTGCCTAATCTTCCCAAGCTTATTAACCTCTCTCTCAAAGTCTTCTTGGGACTTGATAAAACCAGACACTGTAAGCTTCTTGATTGCAACACAATTCCCATCTTGAAGGACAGTGCAATAAACAACTCCAAATCCACCACGACCAATTTCACTGCCTTTGTTAAGAAGACTATGAGCTCCATCAGCAAAGTCAGCATCACCAGAAAACATCACAAGCTTGCCATAGTTTGGATCATTTGCAGGTGAACAATTATAGTCCTCACCACCAGTGAATGCAAATGGAGCAGCAGAACGCGACATTGAAGACTGCACATGGATATTTAGGACAATAACAACCACCACACCAATGGCAATAAAAATAGCTGCACCAATAGCAATAAGGACAGAGATACTGAGCATGAACTTATGATGAAGATTATGTAAGGAAGTTCTTGAGTTGGAATAAGAAGAATTGGGGTTTAGGACTAGAGGTTTTGGATGGAAAGCTGGGCAAGAGTGATTAACAACAGAACCACATAACAATGGATTACCAGATAGATATGAAGGAGAGATGGTATTGAAAAAGCCACCATTTGGTAGCTCACCTTGAAGGTGGTTGTATGAAACATTAAATGTTAAAAGTTGGGAAAGATTTGTCAGCTCCTTGGGTAAGCTTCCAGAGAGTTCATTCCATGACAAATCTACATACCGAAGATTGGTTAGGTTTGCAATGGGTGAAGGGATTGAACCAATAAGCTTGTTGTGAGAAAGGTTCCTGTCCATTGAAATATGCAGCACAAAGAGAAAAATAATTAGAAAAAAAATGTAGACTCTTGAATTCAAGATTTGAATTTTCACAACTAAATACAATCAGCCATATTAAGTTATAAAGTATGAAAGATTTCAGCTATGATAGAGAAGCTCACAAAGAGTTTAGGGCTGAACATTTCTTAATTTGGCTTGGAATTCTCCCACCTAAGAAGTTCTTCTGTAGCTTCAGTTCACTAAGTGAAATTGCCCCTTCTATTTCAGAAGGAATGCTTCCATTAAGCTTGTTGTCACTTAAGTCAAGAATGTACAAAGATTTAAGCTCTCCTATACTCAATGGAATAGAACCAGAGATATTGTTGGAGGACAAATTTAAGACTTGCAAGCTACTAAGACCTCCAATGCCAGATGGAAGTTCACCAGAAAATGCATTTGATGACAAATCCAAAACTTGAAGACCATGATAAGATAAAGGTAAGGAAGTAAGTGAAGGATAATTGCTGTTACTGAAGCTGTTCCCAGAAAGCAAAGTACTTTGTAAACCCATCCTAAATATCCATGAAGGAAGAAGGCCTGATAAGTGATTGTGGCTGATGTCAAGAGTCAAAAGCATAATGCAGTTTACCATTGACTCTGGCAAGTTTCCTGTGATCTGATTCCTGGAGAGATTTAGTCTACTCAGCAAGTCAAGGTTTCCTATTGATTTTGGAATCCAACCAGAAAATCTATTTGCAGAAAGATCCAACATCTCTAGACTTTTCAATTCTCCAATCCAATTTGGAATGCCTCCTGTGAATAAATTCCCTTGCAAACTAAGGGATGTGCATGAGGTGAGTCTTTGTATTGAATCAGGAAGCTTCCCAGAGAGAAAATTATCACTGAAATCAATGGACTTCAAAAGCATGCAGCCTCCAATATCTCCAGGAAGCCAACCAGTGAAACTATTCTTTCCTAGCCTTAACACCTTCAAATCATATAGACTTTGAATTCCTTCAGGAATCTCTCCCTCCAGCAAGTTATTTGAAAGATCAAGTGACTGTAGTCCCCTCAAATACCACATCCAAGATGGTAATTCCCCATGTAGCTGATTAGAGGAAAAGTTCAAACTTGCCAATGAGAAGCAAGAGCTCAAAGAATCAGGAATCTTACCTGTGAGGTTGTTTTTGGCAAATGATACTACTCTTAGAGACCAACATTGCTGGAAAAACCCATCTGGGATTGACCCAACAAGGTTGTTCTCACTCAAATCAACAACTTGTAAACTCCAAAGACTATGAAAATCAGGGTTTATGGTCCCTGTCAAGTTATTCCTAGAAAGAGACAAAATTTGAAGGAACTGCAATCTCAAAAGCCCTCTATCAATATGCCCAGAAAGAGAGAATCCATCAAGTACAAGAGCATAGACCCTATTGGTTGCAGGGTCACATTTGACACCAACCCAATTGCAGGGACTATAATCATCTTCATTCCATGTAGAAAGTTTACCTTTTGGATCTTCTAGACCAGCCTTGAACACAATCAACCCCATAATATCATCGTTGAAAGCTGAGTCTAATGAGATCACAAAAAGTGGCCCAAAAAGAACAAGAAACAAGGATAGGATGAATTGCACTTGCATCATCACAGTAATATCTAGAATGAAGTAAAGTATTCAAAGAAGCTCCTCATGAATTTGCATAAAACTATTCCCTTACAAGAACACTGTCATTCCATTTGCTTGCATACGGTAGAAAAAGGTAGGTGGGTCCCAACATAGTATATGAACCAACAACAACAACCACCACCTCCTTGTCACACACATAGATAGAAAGTTTCAAATGCAAGAAACAATAATGAGTAGAGAGAGAGAGAGAGAGAGAAGGTGCTACTACTACTTCTCCTACAGTTTCAAGGAACAGTAGCCATAGAAAGGACACAAAAAAGAAGCAAGAGTTAGAGTCAAATCTCAGTGGATATAAACAAAAAGAGAAGAGTGAAAACAAACAAAGGAATGGACTAGACAGACAATAACCATGTGAGGGTGAAAAAAGAGAACAAAGTAAAGCAACTTCAGCACACTCACTTTCCACTTTTCAAAGTTTAGAATTTTCAAAGAGGAATATGGAGGTTATTGCACTCACAAAGGAGCACAAGTTTTGAAGTTTATGACTCAATGCTTTTGGAGAAAGAAAACAGGAAGGTAGTGGTTGGAGAAAAGTGCAACAAAATTCTATGAGCTAATTAGATACAAACGAAGTTTTTGATTTTTGATTCAGAGAAGCGTTAAAAGGGACACATAGAGAGGGAAGAGGCTAATAAGAAGCTGGAAGAAGCTTAAAGTGGAACAGAATGAGTATTTCAGAATTGAGAGAAAATAGCATAATTTATTTTGGTTCAAAGTCTTGTAGTTAACTGTTTCCAAAAAAAAAAAAAGTCTTGTAGATTAGTGTTAAACGTATTTTATATTTGAAATGTAATTTATTTAAGATCATGGAATAAAAAAATAATCTTCCATGTAGATTTTTATATCTAAGATCTCATTTATCCCGAAAAGATAATTAGGATTGTAAAAAAAAGAATTAACTTTCATGCAGGTCTCTCTGTATCTAATATTTGACTTGTCCTAAGAAAATAATTAAAATTGTGGAATAATTTTTTTTTCCCTTCTGTATGCTTTGCTATGATTTGCATGGTGACACATGGCTCAGTGGGTCAAACCAGAATCATAGGTGAACTCTAGGATTGTTAAACGCCTACCACTTTTCTTTTTTTCACTGACCAGTGTTTTTATTGTAAAATTATTCTTTTAAGTCGGAGGTGATAAATAGATAAAATCTTCTTTAGACTTCAGACTAAAAACTCAAGTATTTATTTATTTTTATTTTTATTTTTTATTTTTTTGGTTACAGCAAGGGGCAATGCCCCCACAAAATAAAAGAAAAGCAAACAAGAAGGAAGGAAAAAAATGGAACAAGAAACAGCAGAAAACAAAACATCAAACACTAGCAGAAAGCCAGGAACAAGCATCATCCTGTATTTCTCCTAGCAGCCACCTTATTCAGACCCGGATAAAAGATCAGCAGCAAGAAGATTTAACAGATCGCTGTGAGGGGAGTGTTTTTTTTTATATGCTTTGCTATGATTAGCATGGTGTGTCACATGATTGCTCAAAACGCTGGGTCAAACCAGAATCTTAGGCGAACTCTAAAGTTCATTGTTAAACGCCGCCACACCATAATCCATTCCTATACCACTTTTCTTTTAATTTCACTGACCAATCCACGATGTAGGAAGTTGAGAGTATTGTGTTTTTTTAAATTATTCTTTTCTACAGCAATAGCCTTTGAAGGAGGTGAAACCTTCTTCGTGAATTTCCTTATATAACCACAAAAAGTAGCAAGTGGTATCTTACTTAAACAAATATGTATCAGTTTATGTAAAAGGATCTCAAGTATTTATTTTTTTCTTTGACCAATTACTGCTAAACAAATATGTATCAGTTTATGTATGAGCTCTTTTTTTAACTTTAATTATAGTATATTAGTATGTTTATGATATATAATATAGTAAAATAAAAAAGTAATATATCTTAAATAAAAAAAAAATTAATGTGATCCTTCCAATCAAAATATGACACTTGTATTTAATTTTTATTTTTTTATTTTTTATTTTTTCTCTCCTCTATATTTTTCTTTTTTTCTCTTTGAATCTAAAGGCTCCTCATAATTAGTTTGTGATAAGGGTGTTGTTGATATTGAAATAAAAATGTAGTACTTTTAAAATTAGAAAAAAATTGATTATTTTTAAAATTAAATAAAAATCAAAGTGAAAATAATGTAGTATTTTTGTAATTATCAATGAAAAAAGTTCCTGGAACCATAGCTTGGAATGAACAATCTGAGTAGAACAATTCCTTGGAATATTTTCAACATATTAATTATAAAAGCTTGCATCTCTCATTCAACTTTCTCTTCGGCAGTCTTACACCAAATATGGGAATAGAAAAAACCTTTATCTAATGCCTCTAAGCTTTCAATCGTAGAACCTAGTCTGGAGTGCTGCCAGTATATTTGGGAAACATAATGGTGAAACCTTCTCAAAAGGGGTTATAAGGGGACCATAAAAGGGGTTACTACCGAAACTTTCTCAAAAGATAATATAATGAGATGTGGAAGAAAAGGGTATCATATTATAGGGTAGGATATTCTTACTACCCATTTTTTTTTACTACCATTCTAATCACCATTAGATTAGAGGAAAAGTTGAATGAAGAGAGAAAAAAAAAATAACTTTTGAATCCAATGATGATTAAAGTGATAGTGGAGTGGTAGTAGAAAAGATGGGTAGTAAGAATATCCTACCCCTAAGAAGGTTAACAATCAAATAGGAAAAGCTTGGAGAAACAGCAACCTTTTATACATAAATAAATGTCTACTTGGGTGGATTTGCCGCTGTACTAATTGAGTATCATGTTTGGGTCTTGAAAGTGGTTCCTGTTCAAACTAAGGCTAATACACTTAGAGCAATTTATGAACAGGGATTGTTTCGAACATACCATAATTGGTTTGTTCAATATTGTCTCGTCCTTTGTTTGATGGAGCTCTTTCCCTTTCTTCTCTAAAATGCTCGTGGCCTTCAATTCTGTGGCAGGTGCGAAGCAATGTCTACTTATCCGCGAACTTATCACTTAATTCATTAGACATACAATAATAACAGGTATATAATTATTTTGCTTAACAGGTTTTAGTTTTCAAGATAACGTTTGACTGAAAATTACAAGAAAATTTTAGATATTAAATCAAACCCAAAAGTTTCATATATATTCACATAATTGGTAAACAATGATAGTTTTTCTATTTACTATAATGATCACAACTGAAATTTACTGTGTAACTTGAAAATGTAAATCCGCACTCCGCAGTGCTAACTAATGATCATAAAACTGCATTTCATAATTTAAAATCTAAGATGCAGTTTAAAAGACTCAAGTCCTTTAAAATCTAATTAACCTGCTTCTGTGTTGTATATGTAAGTTGGCTCTCCTATGTATAAAGAAAAACAAGATACATAAGCCAACGATTGAAGTATTTGATTAGCAACTGAGATACACCACATAATTCCAATAATGTTTTCTAGTTTTAATTTCAAGTACTAAGAAGTGACCAAAAGAAACTAAAACACATTTCTGAAAGTGCAGAAACAAAAAGACATAACAGAATGTTTCTTCTTATAACCGCTAGTGCTTCTAGAAACTTAAGATCAATAAGCAAATATCAATCACTATTAAACTTAAAAATAACAGCAAAGGATTGTATGGGTGGATCCAGCAACAGAAAATCTAAATACCGTAACAGAGACAATGTACTAAAAATCCAAAAATGAACTTAACTTCTTGCCCTATCCCCTAAGCCTCCCTACGCACGAAATACAGCTTGCCCACCACATGAAGCATGGCAACAAATGCTATAAAGCCAATGCTCATTACAAGAACCACATTTGGGGAAATTTTGAGTCCAGGGGCATCATCAGTGTAAAATTGAAGCATAGTCCCAGCTGCTCCTCCAGAGGCCCCACCACTGGTTGTTTTCCTTCTCCTCATGCTAGCAGTAGCTGCTGCACTTCCTCTTGGGGGAGCTGGTCCACCTAAAGCCATTTTCTGAAACACAATTTCATTCATTTAGAATGTTAAACTAATACCTACATGCAATATCTTCTCAAAATCAATGAATACAATTTCAGCTTCTCATAACTCAGACTACCACCACTCGAGAACAATTTTGTTATTTAATTATAAAGAAAATCTTAACTACTTAACTTTCAAATGAATGAAAAAGTTGTGCAAAAACATAACCACATAAGCAACAGACATCAAGATTTGGCAGGTAAATATTGATTTTAATTTATTTCCCTTCCTTTTCTTCAAATTCACAAAATTTAAGAAACTTTCATCCAGCACTGCACTGTTACATCAGCTATGATTGCATGATCAAAAGGATATGCATGTCCAACCAGAGGGTACTGACCTTCAACTTAACAACCAATGTAAGCGAGAAAACTACAAGCAAAATTCAAGGTCTGAAAAACCTTGTCCTCTGCATAGCACAGGAACATGCAAAGCAGAAACCCTACCCGGATCCCGGAGCACAAAAACAACCAAGTTTGTTTTGGAGGGTTTGTAATCGTTTTCCAGATTGTTCAAACAAGGAAAAAATATGATGGCACCTTACATTGGAGAGATAACCCTTACAACTTCAGTTGCTCTTTTTTCCAAACAGTTTTGGCCGGTTATTTTTTACCTTATCTTAGTCCCATGTCATGTGCTGATATGAATAGATGACTCCTAAGTTAGGTAAAAATCTATACACTAAATCTGATGAAAAATGGCTTCTATGCATCTAACAAGGCTCAAAGTAAGCACTTTCAAACACAGTGTGATTAAAACAACCTTGGATTCTAATTTCTATAAAGTGTTTATAAATTCAACTTAGAACTTAAAAAGTAAACCTCAACCAAAATATAAAAAAAAATTAATTGAAAGTGGTGATAAGTAAGACATAAGACAGAGAATACAAAAAGGGTTGTTCATTTCTCACTCTCACTCACTGCCAGTCCACTTGCCAGTTTGGAAATATTCTTTTTAAATCCAACCTATGCTGCCAACACCACATCTGGCAGCATCTAGCATTCATTCAGCTTCTGACTGAGATCTCTCAGGCTCTCACTCCCTTCATGAGTTCATGTTAAAATTCCTCTCAATCCAATCTCCTCTTATTTTCAAATTCTAATCTATACTGCTCTAATCAACTCTAGCCTGTGCACTCAAAGTTCATCCTCAAGATTGATGCAAGGTTGAGCTAAAGCCATGGTACTTTTGGAGTAAACAAGGTTCCATGCGCTTCATAGTACCAGAACCAACCTAGTACTACGTAGCAGAAGTTTGTGATGAAGAGATTGTGCTGCTTCTTGGTGACCTAAAAAAGATGCCTACGGAAGTACAGGGTGTAGGTCAGCACTTACTGATCCCATTTTGGTTTCAAAGAAGGAGCACATATTTGGCAAGAAGAATTTCTCCACTAGAGCTTAGTTCCACGAGAAGGGTAGGTAGCATGAGATCTCAATTGAGTGCAAGAATTGGGCGCAATGCAACTTGGTCATTCACATCAAGCACTTGCAATGGAGATTTAAAGGCAACGAGTCAATTCATTTCAACAAAATTGGACTAAAGGTATATTAGGATGTTCATCATTGGTTCTCTAGTCCACATTTAAAGCATGCTTTATTATTTTTAAGCTAAATTTATCATCAACATCTCTGACATCTTCGTCACCACCATTATCGTCCTCATCGCCACCATTACCCAATTAAACGATCACAAACTCCCCAAATCAAAAAAAAAAAAAAAACCGTGCAGGATCATTCGGGAACGAAACTCGAAAATCACAATTCAAATTAATTGAAGCAAAAAATAAATAAATAGAAAACAATACAAATCGGGTAAAAGGAAACCACCAAATTATGCAGAACAGATTGTAAAGATAAATACCCAATTTCAGAACCCTAAATATTACATGGAAAAACCCAGATCAGCGATCAGATCAGCGCTTCGAATCTAAGAAAATAAGAAAAAAGAAGCTGAAACAGGAAATTGAAACGAACCTAAATGAGGAATTCCGGAAAGCGAGATTCTTCGGCGTCGGAGATCTGAGACGGAGAACTCGCCGGAATAGTAGAATTCTCTTCCCGTGTTTAATTGTTCAAACGTTTTTTTTTTTTCTTCAACCGTTTTTATAATTGAGGGAGAATTTGACTTCGTTATGTATTGTGAGTCCACGCGAAAATAACCAATCACGCTTTGCCATGTCATTAGACTTTGCACATCATTGATCAATCCCAGGTTCACGATCTGGGCTTTTCGTCAATGGGTCAACAAAGTTGGGCCCAATTTCGGTCTTCTCACAATTGGACTGACAATTAGTTCTGGCCCATTAGTTGGCCAATTGAAACTCATTGGGTTAAGTTTTTGAATGCCTTGTATAATAATCAATTGTATTATATTTTATGAGAAGTTATATTTAGCACCTGTTTTATCTTATAATCTCTTACTATTAATTTCATTATCCTTATATCAAAATCAAATCAAAGATTATAAACTGGTGTCAAGTGATCAGAGCCGTTAATTTGATTTTAATCTACCGATAATAAAATTAGTTGTAAAAGTTATAACTTATAAGGCAAAAGAGATGGTAATTATAACCTTCCTCACTATTTATTATTTAAAAAATGGTCATTTTAGTTAAAGTTAGTATTTTTTATTTAAAACTTACATTTAAAAAAAAATCTATTTTCTTCCCCATGATTTTTATTGCGTATCTTTTTCTTTTACTTAAAAGGACACGATTCTATATCTTTTTACTAGATAAACACTAAACTCTTATTATTGTACTCATAACTATTATTTTTGTTCGACATGGGACTTCAATTGTCTACGTTGAATATATAAATATTATATATATAAATATGAATATGTATTTTATCATACACCAATAAGGCAATATGACCATAATAAACTATTAAACGTTGAATTAATTACTTCCTCACTAATTCAATTGCCAATTCAGTTTTTAAAAACTTCGAGTTGTAGCTCAAGGAGAAAGAAAGAATGAAGTACCAATTATTTTAAGGCTAGTTTGTTTTAGCTTTAACCTACTACGAGCAGATGTTAAATAAAACAAGTCCAATAATATCTTACGATAAGTGTTATTGAATTTTTTTTTTCTTTTATTGTTTTTGTGAGGAGAATCTCATCTAAACATGTTATTAGTGTATCAACCCATAAGATTCAAGGGAACTCGGTCCTTTATGAGTCATAGCTGAAATTTATCTGATTATGTTATCCCATTTAAAATTAGTTCCCTTCTTCATCACTAGGTGTGTCTAATCCAGTAAAGACCACAAAATGAATTTTGCATCCCAAATTTCTGGTGCAAAATAATTGTGATGCTTTTGTTTTTATGTGTTTGTACTAGTGGGTATTTAGATTTTTCTGACTTGTAATGTTGTTAAGTATATCTACACCGTTCGATCCTTTCCATTTTTTTTAAGGAATTTAGAGTCTTAATTTCGGGATCAACCCTGAAGCGATCAGATTCTCGTGAAGCACACAAGCAACAATAACATTCTCATTTAAATATATATCTCTACAAAAATAAAATAAAAAATAAGATACCCACAAGCAACAACAACTTTCTCATTTAATCTCTTTTTTCTACTTATTTTAAGACAAAAATTCAACAATCAATTAGTCAAAATCATAGAACTATTCGTATGTCATTCAATAGAAATATCATTAGACGAAAAATCATAATCACATAAATATTTTATTTTAAATATTATATACCATTTATTTACTATTAACTTTTTTTCCCGTAAAATTATCTTCTACAAACATTAATCCATGAAATAAAATCCATAACCCACTTTCTCAAATAAACCTAATAATTGTGTCAAAAAAAAAAAAAAAACAAATAACTCTTATAAAATCCATATCATAAGCATTTCAAAATCAACATTCTCCTCAGTCCAATACATCCTCCCCCTCCCCATCACATGAACAAAGCATAACACAATTTTAGCTATAAACCTTCTTCAATTTCTCAAATGAATCAGTGTGTTCCTAACTGGGATTTGGAAGACAATATTCCCACAACAACAAGAGTCCCTCATCTTTCAAACTCCAATCATATTTCCGGTCATATTCCCATGTACACACACTCGCTCTCTATATATATATTTCATAGTCCTAATAACTCTGTCATATATATGGTTTCTACATGTTGATGATGAATTCATGGAATTTGATGCATGCAGGTTGGACCATGAAAATGGGAAACTTTCCATGCATGGTTTAGGACCGCCGCCAGCGCCGCAGAAGCTTCTTAACCCCGGTAACACTGGAAACCCTACAACATGGGACAAACCTCGTACAAGTGGCACCTTGGAGTCCATATTCAACCAACATGTTGGTGTCGGTGTCGGTGGTGGTTGTGGGAACGAGGTGGTTCCGTGGCTTGATTACCGAAGTGCTCCGGCGGAGGCGACCGCCGCCGCAAACGAGGTGACTATGGACGCCTTAGTGCCGTGCTCCAATTGTAAGGAGGAGCAGAGCAATATGAAGCAGGCTATGGAGTTAGGAAGGATCGGCGCGTGCTCGGCACGTGTGGGGTCATGCAGTGGAGCTGCAACTAAAGAGTGCGACGGTTACCTCGTCGGAAATCGAGCCGCGGCGGTGGCGCGTGTGGCTATATCGCAAGAATTTAGTGGCTGCAGGGATCGGAGTGTGAGTGGCAGTGCCACTAGCCACATGGCTTTGTGTGTAGATTCGCCGGAAAACACCACCAGCTCCGGCAAGCAGGGCACGAGGACCACCAACAACGACGGCCACGATTCCATTAGCCACCGTAGTTCACAGGCAAAGCTCTTAAGTACTATCTATCCTTTGAAGAAAAAAAAAGAAGACCCTTTCCTTATTAATTGTGTGAATTTCTAAAAAAAAATTAAATGGGGTTTTATTTATTGATACTCTTGTGTTTTTTTATGCAAATTTGGTGATATATGATTATGTTATATATGTGATGTAAAATGTAATAGAGGGAGGCACGGAATGAGGCTAACAAGACCAAAAGCATAGAGAGATGTTCGGTGTCCACAAAAAGAAACAGAGCTGCAGCTATACACAACCAATCTGAAAGGGTTTTACTCGAGTTTCCCTTTTGTGTTTGCAAGTATCATTTTCTATATATTTTTTGAGTAAGGATATTCTTATTACCAAAATCTTCTACTACCAACTTACTACCTATCTAATTACCATTGAATCAAAGATAGAGAATATTAAAAAGTTTTTGAAAAAAGAAAAAATATTGATCCAATGGTAATTAGATAGGTAGTGAGTTGGTAGTAGAAGATTTTGGTAGTAAAAATATCCATTCTCATATTTTTTATCATCAGGAATGATTATGATCATTGGTTTTCTTGTCTTTTTTTGTTTTTTAGAAAAGGAGAGATAAGATAAACCAAAGAATGAAGGAATTGCAAAAGCTGGTCCCAAATTCCAATAAGGTATAGTATATATAGTTGCAATTGTGGTAACTGAACCAGTATTCTACTATATATCAAATATTCCCAGTTTATGACTTTATTCAATTCAATTCAGTGAGAACCGGGGACATAATGTTATAACATCCTCCTTTCTCGCGCATTTTCCTAGTCACCAATTAATGGTCCCATGAGGATTCAGGACCACGATCCCCATTTCACATTGCATCTTCTTGTGGGGTGTTTTTGTTTACTTGGATTGGCCTTCTCATAAAGCAAACCATTTCGTAAATCAAATAATAATCATCACCATCATAATTTTCTTAAAAACTTCTGAAAGCAATATTTATTACATTAACCTTGAAGTTTATGAATTATGATCTTAAATTTCTATTCAAGAGCCTTTTTTTACTTGAAGGATTGGCAACATTTTCATGATTATTATTTTTTTTTCAAACGGCCTTTATATGGTTTATTCACCAAAGCATTTTTTATCATTGTTTTCAATAATCTAATGCAAATACTTGTTATCTTTGTAATATGGACTATTATTATTCACCAAAGCATCATGTAATTATCATTGTTTTCAATTCTTTAATGTTCACATACTTGTTATTAACTTGTGTAATATAAACTTAGTATTCCATATAATATTATTTTCACTTCTTTACTCTTATATTTTGTTCACATATTTCAAGTAATTAACTAGATGACAATTTGAGTTCCAATGAAATCATTTTAATTCTAAACCTATTTTACAAATTTTTGAGTACAGCTTTTTTTAATATTATCAAATTTGACAGTGTCAAACTTCTGTTTTAATAATTGCATTATGAGCACCCTTCTATTCTTTCATGTTCAATTAAAACACTGTTAAAGCCCCGAGATTCAGATGAAGAGACACGCACTGTGTCGATGGAATATATGTGGTCACAATCGTCTTTCCAATCAAATGGCTAGGGGGGGTGTATAGGGCAGTATCTTATTTTATTTTTATGTATTTTTTTGGGGTCATAATTTGAATGTAAAGCTAAATTTTACTTATGGTGGTGATTGTCCTTTTCTCACAAGATATTTTTCTGCAAGCTTAAATCTATGGCATTATATAAGTCATTCAAATAATAATTTCAAGTTGCTTTCCACTCTAGGCCCTTATGTATATGGGGTTGCATTTTGCAGCCATGAAAGTCCCCACAAACTTCTGTTCATTATTGATACACCCAACTGCTCCCTGTAAACTCTTTCTAGTGGTAGGCCATGATATAATTTATCGCCTCAAATATGGATAAAACACTTACAATAATTTGGCAAAGATTATATTTATAAATTTTTTTGTTTACAAACTACATTATGTCTGACCGGTCAGACACTCTTGAGTGAAGTCTGACCAATCAGACATAGTTTAATTTGTAAGTTTGTAAAAAAGAAGTTTGTCAATACGACTCTTCTCACATAATTTATACTCTATGATATATATATATATATATATATATATATATATATATATATATATATATATATATATATATATATATATATATATATACGAGGTAGGATCCTTTGACACCTCATCTGAGAGCATTTGGATCAAAAAATATCAATGATGTTACATGCTTACAAATCAGAGTCGTTGATATTTTTTGATCCAACAGCTCTCAGACGATGTGTCAAATTTAACACTGGTGTCGAAGGATCTTACCTCATATATATATATATATATATATATATATATATATATATATATATATATATATATATGAGGTAGAAACCATTAGATCAAGATCAAAAAAGATCAATGGTTTCACGTGCTTACGAATCAGAATCGTTGATCTTTTTTGATCTAATGACTCTTAGATGATGTGTCAAATTTGAAATTTGACATATATATATATATATATATATATATATATATATATATATCATGGGAGCTTCTTCACCTTTACGTATTTTGCAGACTGATAAAGCTTCGATGCTGGATGAAGTGATAGAATATCTGAAGCAATTGCAAGCGCAAGTTCAAATAATGAATTGGATGAAAATGTCCTTAATGATGCTGCCAATTACCATGCAACAACAACAACTTAAAATGGCTATGATGGCTCAGATGAGCATTGGGATGGGGATGGGTATGGGAATGAACACAATGAACATTCCCGCAATCCCTCCTGTCCTCCACTCTAATCCCTTCATGCCTATGGCCTCATGGGATGCCTGCGGTGGCGATCAAATGCAAGGAGCACCAACCACGGTGATGCATCCCTTATACACATTTTTTCGCATTCTATTTTTTAGTACTATGAGAGCATGGTTACATTCTTTTTTTTTTTAAAAAAACAAAAGTAAAATGATCATAAACCCTTGGTGTCTTTATAAAACTTAGGAATTGGATGATAGTTACATATCACTTTGTCATGATTTTCAAATAGTATAACCACAATACATAGGAGCTACCTTTTTTAGTAAATTATAATAATAGGTATTTTGGCTTCCTTTTTTTTCCTTTAGGTTTTGGTATAAGAGTGAAGAAGCTGATTTTATTTTAATTTTAAAAATAATGATTTAGAAGAACTTGCTTTGTCTTGTTATACTGAGAAAATTAATTATTTTATGGAATAAATTATAATCAAACACAATATATTTTTTAATTATATATATATAGAACAAGAAAATTTACAATTAAAACTCTACTATTTAAACTACCAAAAAGAAACTCTACTATTTTATGTAACATTTTTCATAAGCTTCCAAAGAATTTCCTCAAAATATGTCTTCACTTGTAGATTTTAAAATGTCCGCATCCCTTCCTTTCTACGTAATTATTATATATATATATATATATATATTACATTTATATATATATATATATATATATATATATGATTTACATTTCTTCCGCCGCTTGACATCCATCCAGCAATCAATTATTTATCATATATATAGGTAACAACATTAATATGGGGAATCATAATCATACACCTATCATTGGTGGACATTGCCAAACAATTTACATTTCTCTATCCGCTTGACATTCACCAGTCAATTATATATATATATATATATATATATATATATATATATATATATATATATATATATATATATATATATATATATATATATATATATATATATATATATATATATATATATAGTTTTATTGTTTCTCAATCAACTCTAAAATTATGTTGTTTTGAGGGTTGAGGGAATTAAAAAAGCATTTTTTTGGTAAAAACCTTTATTACTGCAAAGATATTTCTTCATTAGATTTTATGATAATATAATTATTGAGTTAATTTCTAGGTATTATCAATATATGTTTATTTCATGAAATTATGATTACTAAAAAGGATTAATTGCATGCAGCCCACGACCATGGATGCACAGAGTATGATGGCTGCCATGTATCAGCAACTGCATCCTCATCCAGCTTCTACTTCCAAGAACTAAGCTGCTACATATGTTCCACCTTTCTGACAACAATTAGCTATAAAAATAGTGTGTATATTATTTTGATGAGATATATTGACGTGAAGAGCCAACAGCTTAATATGGTGACTTTGATTCTTTGGGGTAAATAAGTGGTTTCGTGGTTATTTTACTAATAATATTAGTATTTATATTTTCATTAAATAGCGGGCGATTTGATTCAAATCCTATGATTTTTCTTTTCCGTTCTTTTGGTGTTTGAGCTCTTTTTTAACATTATCTATTAATAAATATTCATTTTTATCATTGATAATGCATGCATATATAATTCAAGTATTTATTAGTTTTGAATATAATCCCCTTGCTTATTTTACTATATATATATATATATATATATATATATATATATATATATATATATATGTCGATGATTAAATTTTACATATAACCTTCGATTTCTTTCACATGTAATAATTTCAATTTCTAGAGAGTTTAAAAGAGTGTCCTGGGGGTGTTTATATAAAAAAAAAAGTGTCTTGGGCTTAATAATTCACATCACCATTTCAATTTATTTTATGTATTTATTCTTATGAGGGAAAATAAATTTCTTCTTCCAACTCATTTGAGCCATGTGTTGGGCCTCCTTCAATGCTAAGTTCATTTGAGGGGTTTTCTTAAAATATCCCTAACCTTAATTTTCACCTCCTCTATAAACACTCATTAGTTGTGGGTGGAGGTTTTATGCTTTGAGAGAAAATTATTTGAGATATTTGAAATTTGATTGTTTGAGCAAAGCTTTATCTTTGCATTTGAGAGATCTCTAGGGAGAGTTTGAGAGAAACATATCTGGGGTAGTTTGATTATCATCATTGTTGGAGAGGTTGAATTAACCACCACATTGGTGTATTTATTCTTTGTAATCATTATTTTCATAGTGAATTTTGATCTGGACAGTTCCGTGGGTTTTTACTTCTTCATTGGAGAAAGTTTTCCCACGTTAAAATCTGATTGTGCTCTTCTTCTCTCTCCTCTTTGAGTTTCTGATTTTTCCGCTGCGAAGTCCGACCTGGTAATATTCAGGCCGAGGTACTGCCGAGATCCGAGATAGAGGATCTTGTTGTTTGATTTCCGTATAAAAAGCTTCTTAGCCGAGTTTGAGGCAACCGAGAGTGATGATGCATTGAAGGCTTTTGCATATTGATATAATCGAACTTTTGCTATTCTCCTTAAAAAGAGAAAGATTCTTACAAGTTAATCGGAAGCAAGGCCACCTTTTTACATGGGAATTTTGCAACATTCTTCCTCCAGGAAAGCCAACTTGGGAGAGTTGAATCGAATTTGATCCATCACACGTTAGAATATAGATCCGCTCAATATAATTTTTTTTTTTTTGTTGGTATGCCGCTCAATATAATTTTTACCGATAGACAATGTTGACTAAAGGGGGTTAAGTAATATATTTAAGCAAGTTTTTGAGTTCAAATTCTTGTGAATGTCAATTTTTTTTTTTTTTTTTTTTTTGAAAAAGCTAGCTTCACCAAGATGTCAATGTTCCAATTCGAATAAAATTACCTTCCATGGAGAATACCTATAATTAATAAATAAAAAAGAAAAGAGAGAGACAATGTTAAGCCAACCCAACAACACCGACAACCTTGCATTATTCACTTACTTATCTCTCTTACAATCATTTAATATTATTTTGAAAATCATATATATATCGAAATTGTTGATAAAATCTACTATTCATAAGTTTATAATTCATAGCTAATATTTATCTCTATTTAAAAAACTATTATATTAAAATAAAGTAATACAGTATAAACTAGATTTTAAAATGTATAAAAATTTGCATGCTTACTCTACTATTTTTCAATTAGAAGTTAAAATAAAACAAATTTAGATTTGATTAATTCCAATTTTATCTGGATTTTTAATGACTAACAACTGCCACCTGGATTAAAATTTTATTTTTCTTTTTTTCTCTCTTTCTTTCACCTCAGACCTATATCATGACTAACAACTGCGAAACAAACATGACCTATATCATGACGAGTTACTAATATGAAGAGTCTTTTCTATGATCTCGATGCAAATCCAAGTTCAAAACCTTCCAAAATCACATTTGAACTCGAGTGTATATATACCCATTTTAACTACAATTTGTACATTGAATAAAACTTGTCTTCTTTGCCTTTTGGCCTATTCACCGATTTTGTCAGACTAGTCTGCTGTGCACAGTGCAACTTGAGAGGATAATCACGCTCGTGACCCCGAATAAATCTTTGGTACTAATGTATTAAGATTCAGTACATCTCATCAATAAGAGCAGTACATATTAGAGGAGAGAAAAAAAATTTGACAAAAATAAAATAAAATTAACTGACATGTAATATTTTAATATTTTTATTGGTGTAATGCACTGAATCTTTAATACAACAGTAGTAACAAAGAATTATTCCATGACCCAAAGCTAATTTATGAATCAATCACCACGACAAGATTAGAGAACATCCTAATTAATAACGTCGTTTTAATTACAGACAGAGATGTTACAATGAAGAAATCTAACATGCATTGTTTGGTTGAAGTTCAACGCATTAATTATTGAATACGAATACTTGGATAAAAGGTTCGCCTCACATATTTGTCAAAATGGTTCCACATGCATGCATAACATCGAAATTCCCATCCAATAATATACAGATGTTATATTCAACCTCTTATCACTGACAAGCAAACACATGCGTGGTTGGGAAATAATTTTTTTGTTTTTGGGGACTTGTGGGGTGGGGTAGGAATATCTTGGATAACATTCTATATTTTTTTTTTCTTGAGAATAGTATAAATTATTAAAAAGCCTTCATTTATCAATTTAAATTTTTGAGATGAATTGATTTTTTATATGATATTAGAGTCTCGGTGTCACAGTTCGATTTTCACGCCCCTACTTTTTTCTTTTGGAATTTTCTTAGCACTGACAGGTGGGTCTGTACATTGTCCATCCCTCAAACCTAGTGGGCTCTCGTGTGAAGGGGCGTGTTAGAGAATAGTATAAATTATTTAAAAACCCTCACCTGCTAATTTAAGTTTTTAGATTGAATTCGTTGTTTAAGTATAAATTCAAATTTTAAGCATAGAGTCCCGTACTTTCAATTATTTATTTTTTTCGTAAAACAATTCTTTTCTCATTTTTAGCTCACTTAATTAGACATCTGTTAGGAATGGGAAGTTGAAGTTGAAGAGGAAGACAAGGGCTCCTCTGTGGGCCCAAGATTATGTAATGTAGAGCCAATATTGTGGGCTCCCTTTGTGGTTAATTTGCTGTTTTACGGTTTTACCTTTACTGCTTACAGTCTAATTGCATACTTGTAGTTGGAGCAAGCAGAAGCAACGTGTTACTTCTCTTGTTGTTTTCCTTACGTGTCATTGTTAAGGGTTGTTAGAAAAAGAGAGTATTTCTGTTAGGGGTTGTTAGAGGCTTGGGGTTTAAAAATACCTCTTGCATGTCAATTGCTGAATACTGATGAATATACAGAACTTTTCTTGAGTTTTCTTTTCCTCTTGTTCCTTCTTGTTCTTCTTCGTTGCCATTGTAGGATCCGCTATCCTAACATTGGTGCTTTCACTTCTTTGGACTCAGTGTGCTTGCATTATGCGGGTTCAAGAACTAGCCGAGGAGTTTGGGGCGTTTCAGACCAGGATCGATCGGAGTCTGGAAGAAATGCATGCTAGGGTGGAGCAACGTTTCCATGAGCATCAGAATCAATTTGTTAGCCTGACTGCTCAAATCCAGGACATTCATGCGGCGGTGGTTGGGGCAACTATTCGTCCACATGGTGCGCATTCTGGTTCCGGTACTGACGCTGGTGGTTCTGCTTCACAACGTTTTGGGAATGACGATCCTCGTTCGCTTCTCAAGTCCATTCGGATGGAGTTGCCGATTTTCAACGGATCTGATCCAAATAGTTGGATATTTCGTACGGAACTTTATTTTGGGTTGCAGCAAGTGCCTGACCCACTCAAGGTCCGGTTGGCTGGTATGAGGATGGAGGGGTTAGCAGGTCCCTGGTTTCAATGGCTATTCAATGGAGGTTCGATTTCTTCTTGGGAGCAACTGAAATCAGCCGTTCGACAACGTTTTGGGGGAACTGCTTATACAGATCTGAGAGGTGTGCTTTCCAAGCTCACTCAGGATGGAAATCTCGATGACTATATTAAGCGATTTGAG
The DNA here is from genome assembly GCA_032173675.1 of Gastrolobium villosum. Taxonomy (NCBI): domain Eukaryota; kingdom Viridiplantae; phylum Streptophyta; class Magnoliopsida; order Fabales; family Fabaceae; genus Gastrolobium; species Gastrolobium villosum. The sequence continues at coordinate 69,713 of JAVKPL010001888.1, read as the reverse complement.
GCTCTTATTAATCAGGTCACAGATTTTTCGGATGATGTGTTAATGAGTTTTTTTGTTTCCGGACTATTACCGGATTTGAGGCGCGCGATTCAGTTACATTCCCCAACCTCTTTGCATCAGGCAATGCAGCTTGCCATCACTTATGATGCACACTTTGTTGAGCTTCGTTCTTCTTTTTCATCTTCAGGAAACAAGAAGTATTTTCCTAAGCATTCTTATACTGTGGAACATCCTCAGCCTTTGAATTCAATTTTGCCAACTTCGAAACCTGTCTTGCCAGCCTTGCCTTCGAACGTTCCAGTTAAGAAATTGAGTAATGAGGATCTTCTGAAGAAGAGGGAATTGGGCTTATGTTATACGTGTGATGAAAAATGGAATCCACGTCATAAGTGTAAATCCAAGCTTTTCCTCATGGTTGGTGATTGGGAGGAATTAGGAGATGATTCGGATGAGCAAATTCTTTGGCAGCCAGAAGTGACTCCAGAGGTTACCCATGCTGCTGCATTACATTCTTTGAAGGGGGAATTGAATCCTCGAGCTCTTCAATTTCAGGTTAACTTCAAAGGTCAGTTCGTTTCTGTTTTGATTGATTCTGGGAGCTCCCACAATTTTATTCAGAAACAGTTGATTGAGGAGCATGGCATGCTGTCAGTTAAGGTTCCACGTATGCGTGTGTTTTTGGGGAATGGGGAGTTCCTTATTTGTGATAGGAAGTGCTTGAAGGTACCATTGCTTATTCAGGGGTACTCCTTTGTGGTTGACTTGTGGATCATTGAGTTATCTGGCTTTGGCATAATTTTAGGCATTTCATGGTTGAGCCAGCTAGGCAGGGTCATACATGATTATACTGAGCTGTCAATGGAGTTTATGTCTGAAGTAGGGAGGGTAATGCTGCGTGGGGAACCTCTATGTAAGGTGGGAAGCACGGTTGCACCACAGTGCTTGCATCTTGAGGGAGCAGTGGAGCACAGGGACTCTGTTGGTCATTCTGACATTTTGCCCGAACTGCTGGAATTGAAACATCAGATTCCTCTAGCAATTTGGAATATTTTGCTGCAATTTCAACCTGTTTTTCAATTGCCAAGTGGGCTGCCTCCTCCTAGGAGCTGTGACCATGCCATACACTTGGTGGAAGGAGCTCAACCTGTAAATGTTAAACCATATAGGTATGGTTACCATCAAAAGGAAGAAATTGAAAAACAAGTCTCGGATTTATTGGCTTCTGGTTTAATTAAAGAAAGCAGAAGTCCTTTTTCTTCACCTGTGTTGCTGGTTAAAAAGCATGACAATTCTTGGAGGATGTGTATTGATTACAGAGCATTGAACAAACTTACTATCCGAGATCGTTTTCCAATACCAACCATTGATGAGCTTCTTGATGAGTTGAAGGGTGCTTGCATTTTTACTAAGTTGGATCTAAGGAGTGGATATCATCAGATATTATTGGTGCCTGAAGATACTTCTAAAACTGCATTCAGGACTCACGAAGGGCATTATGAGTTTTTGGTGATGCCTTTTGGCCTAACCAATGCTCCATCAACCTTTCAAGCAGCCATGAATCAAATGTTTCGACCATATTTGAGGAAGTTCATCATTGTTTTTTTTTGATGACATTCTCATTTATAGTAGTTCCATTGATGAGCATTACAATCACCTTGTCCTCACACTGACCTGTTTGCAGAATAATTTGTTCATGGTTAAGCTGAGTAAATGTGGTTTTGCTTTGGCTGAAGTGGATTATTTGGGCCATTGGGTTTCCGGAGATGGAGTAAAAGCTGATCCTAAGAAGGTTGCTGCCATGCAGCAATGGCCTCTACCAAAGTCTATTAAACAGTTAAGGGGTTTTATTGGTTTGACAGGCTATTATAGGAGATTCATTCGTCACTATGCAGCCTTAGCCTCTCCTTTAACAGATTTGCTGAAAAAAGATGCTTTTAGTTGGACAAAGGAGGCTGCCCATGCATTTGAAGCTTTAAAGGAAGTAATGTCAAAAACTCCTGTTCTGTCTTTACCTGATTTTTCCTTGCCCTTTGTGGTGGAGACCGATGCTTCAGCTGTTGGTATAGGTGCGGTTCTCCAACAACAGAACCACCCTATTGCTTTTTTTAGTAAGAAGCTTGGACCACGGATGAGAGTAGCTTCCACTTATGTGAGGGAGTTATATGCTTTGACTGAAGCAGTGAAGAAGTGGAGACATTATTTGTTGGGCTCCAAATTCATTATTCGAACGGATCATAGGAGCCTTAAGGAGCTTCTCACTCAAACTGTTCAAACGGTTGAGCAGCAAAAATATGCTTGCAAGTTGATGGGATATGACTTTTCCATTGAATATAAGCCTGGTACTGCCAATATAGTTGCTGATTCCTTGTCCAGGTGTTTTGAGGACGAGCCACCAGTAGCTGATGCTTGGTCCAAGGGTTTTGAGGAAGAGCCACCAGGTATGCAATTATCCTTGGTGTCTGCAGTAACTTTTTCTCTGATTGATCAAATTCGGAAGGAGAACACCTCTGATCCTGAATTGCTGTCTATTCGGTCCAAGCTGCAACAACAGGAATTAATTGATCCAGATATCCATGATAGGGATGGCATTTTATACCATAAGAATCGGTATTGGTTGGGAAGGCATTCTGTTTTAAGGGAAGGAATTCTGCAGGAGGCACATTCTACTTTGATGGGGGGGCATGCTGGCATAACTCGTACTCTTTTGAGGATTTCTGCTTCTTTCCATTGGCAGGGAATGAGAAAGGACGTCCATGATTTTGTCAAGAGTTGTCCTACTTGCCAAATGATTAAGACCTCTACCACTCCTCCTTCCGGATTGCTCCAACCTTTACCCATACCTGATGGAGTCTTTGAAGATTTAAGTATGGATTTTATCACGGGTTTGCCTGTCTCAAGGGGCTTCACTGTGATCCTAGTAGTGGTGGATCGTTTGACTAAGTTTGCTCATTTTGGTGCTTTGCCTACTCCTTATACTGCTGCCAAAGTGGCATCTCTGTTTTGTGACATAATTGTTAAGCTACATGGCTTCCCTAAAACAATTGTTTCTGACAGGGATCCGGTTTTCTTAAGCCATTTCTGGTCTAATCTCTTTAAATGTAGTGGCACCACTTTACGTACTAGCACTGCTTATCATCCCCAATCCGATGGGCAATCCGAGGTCACTAATCGGTACTTAGAGCAATATCTAAGGGCTTTTTGCCATGAGGAGAACCAAAGGTGGGCTTTTTATTTAGGATGGGCGGAGTATCATTATAATACTGCAGCTCATTCGGCCATAGGAATGTCTCCTTTCCAAGCCTTGTATGGTAAGGCACCATGTATGATTCCATCTTATCTCAAGGGTTCGGTAAGGGTTGAAGCAGTGGATGCAACTCTTAGTCATCGGGATGCTTTGTTGAAGCTTCTTAAGGATCGTTTATGCAGTGCCCAGAATCGGATGAAGAATCAATCTGATAAACATAGGAAGGATGTCATGTTTTCAGTTGGTGACTTGGTTTTGATAAAACTCCAGCCATACAGGCAGATGTCTGTAGCTTCTAGGAGATGCCAGAAACTTGCTAAGAGGTTCTATGGTCCTTTTCCTATAACTAGGATTTTAAGTCCAGTTGCTTATCAGGTGGAACTACCTCCAGGCTGCAGAATTCATTCCTCCTTCCATGTTTCTGTACTTAAACTATTTCGAGGTGATGGAGTTTCTGTTGCATTACCCCTGCCTGAGTTTGCTGTTGATAATCATCCGGTTCAGGTTCCTTTGGCAGCCTTGTTGTACCGACAGCAGGAGGGAAAAGGGCAATGGTTAATTCAATGGACAAATTCTCTTCCGGAAGATGCAACTTGGGAGAATGAGGAGGATCTCCAATTGTATTATCCGGAATTTGTTCTACCAACAGTGAACCTTGAGGACAAGGTTCCTTTAGCAGAGGAAGGCAATGTTAGGAATGGGAAGTTGAAGTTGAAGAGGAAGACAAGGGCTCCTCTGTGGGCCCAAGATTATGTAATGTAGAGCCAATATTGTGGGCTCCCTTTGTGGTTAATTTGCTGTTTTACGGTTTTACCTTTACTGCTTACAGTCTAATTGCATACTTGTAGTTGGAGCAAGCAGAAGCAACGTGTTACTTCTCTTGTTGTTTTCCTTACGTGTCATTGTTAAGGGTTGTTAGAAAAAGAGAGTATTTCTGTTAGGGGTTGTTAGAGGCTTGGGGTTTAAAAATACCTCTTGCATGTCAATTGCTGAATACTGATGAATATACAGAACTTTTCTTGAGTTTTCTTTTCCTCTTGTTCCTTCTTGTTCTTCTTCGTTGCCATTGTAGGATCCGCTATCCTAACAACATCACAGTGGCCAAATGCTGGTTGCACTGTGTAAAGATTGAGGAACCACTTTGAACACCTCTATATATTATGATTTTTTGTATTCTATATGTGTAAAGTAATATTTGTTTTAATTAAGTCTCTTACCACCCCAATGGTCTCATGTACTTCACATTTTTAACTAATCTCAATACTTCAATACTGTTACCGTTGGAGAAAAGTACATTAATAACTAGAATTAGATGGATTTAGTAACGTGTAGAAGTTTGAACTTTTAGTGTACAGTTAGAACGTTTAGTTGATCATAAACTTGAAGTGTTCTAGAAAGTCTATAAATAGGTATTAATTGCACATATAGTTTTGATATCAATAAATCATTTTAAATAATCTTGAGTTCACTTTCTTCCTCCGTTCTTGTTTTCTCTCTTGGACAGGATTTCACATTCTATCATTGGTGTTTTCATGAAGAATATCATTGCTATCATACAACTGCAGTAGCTCTCCAAAGATGATATTGCTTTGTAGAAAATTGCCAAATACCTTGCTTCTTTAATGAAGATCGAAAACGGGTTCGATGAAAACCAAAAACAATTTTCTTGACTTATTGCTCAACTGCAACATATTAATGAGTCTCTCTATTTGCCATGAATGCTCACCTCAAACCAAATGATCATGCAACCAACAACTCAATCATCCTTTCAAGAATCAGTTTCACTTGTGCAAGTCTATGAGCAAATTGATATAGCAGGTTTGCGTCCCATGTATTATCAGTTCCTCACCAATTGATATTTTTTTTCTTTTTTTTTATATTTTTTTTTCTTTTATTAGAGGCCACATTACAAATGAGTATCCATATCCCTTAAATTTCTTAAATTTTAATTCAGTCACGCTTGATAAATTTGAATACAGGATCTTAACATGGATTTAATATGAATCCTTTCGTTTTTTTTTTAATAACAAGATATAGTGATTTTGGAAAGATAAAAGTATAAAATTTGTTATGCAAGAACTTTAACATAATTAGTTAGATTCTAATTCTAAAGTCTCTCCTTGTTATATGTTAAAGAACCACTTCAACTCAAAACCTTAAGGATAGGTGAGGGTCTTTTTAATGATTTATATTATATTATCTAACACACACCCTCACACAAGAGTCCTTTGAGCTTGAAGCGTGGATATGACACAAGCCCATTATTAGTCTACCTTGTGCTGCACAAGCCCATTTTTTGGTCTGTCTTGTGCTTTTCTTAATTACACCTGAAAGTTTGAAAGTTGGAGGCTCGTGACCTCATGTCATGCAGAACAAACGATTTCCATATAACCTTTAGGCCTATAAATAACAATAGTTTAATCTTTTTTAGATTATGTTTTCTCTTTAATCTTAATACTTTACAAACACTTTCTACATAAATGGACTTGTGTTAGAGGAATAGCTTTAAAAGAACCTCCGCCGATCACAGCCAAAAAAGCCACCTTCGGTAGACTCAACCACTGCTAAACAATGTTGGGTAAGAAGCTTTTAATGGGTTAGCGCGGAAACAAGATAAAATATATTTGAACTCGTTGGGCTGAGATAGAGAAGTCGGAACTAGGATGTAGAAAGAAGATTACACAAGTTTTTAAAGTGGAAAACTCCCTCAATATGGTGAGTAAAAACCACATGATCTAATCCAAAAATTTATCCCCTATCGAATGTTGGTTACAAAATGTTGTTCTTCGCTAGTACAATGCTAGATGTTTACACTCAATTCCTCACCCACTCCTAGAATGGATTACAAATGTTTATCTATAAGGAGGAAAACTCTCTATCTCTCTTCTTTTTTTTGGAAGAAATTTTTAACTTTCTCACATTAGGGATATTCCATAATTCTGATTTCTCCCCTACTTATAGATGGTCAATGGACCATTCTTGATCAATTGACCACAGATAACTGTCCAAGACACTATGTTTCTAGAATCAAAGATATGTTAAACAATGTTAAAAATGGTCAAGAACATAGTGTAAGTTAATTAAATGCAAAAGAAGAGTTTTAATATTTGAATATCATTCTGACTTTTTTTGGTGTTATTTTCAGGTTTAAAATGACAAATTATAATTATGAAGAATTATTGAAGTTGGAAGATATGAAATTCAAGAAGAATTGAAGAATTAAAGAAAAACCAGAATTATTATATGCTCGCTCCTTTGCTTGAACGAGCGAGCAATTGAGTGAACGATAAAATTACCTCGCCATTTTTCTCAAATAAATGAACAATTGAGCGAGATGTCCAATTTACCTCGCCAGTTTGCTCGAACGAACGAGCAACTGAGTGAGCAACGTCGTAAATGGAGGCCCATGAATATTTTCATTAAAAATGGACAATCTAGGGTTATTCCATTCATGATCTATGGTCAGAGACTTCTTGGGGGAGCAAGAGGAAGAGCTTTTGAAGAGGAGAAGAAGGAGGATACATCAAGGCTTCATCATTGATCATTATTAATCAAGTTTTATCATGAACTCTCTTTACTTTTCATCTTTTGCTTTAGTTTAATTCTATGAACATGCTAGGCTAATTTCCTTTATATAGTTAGAGCGAGATGGAACCAATGGGTTCTTGAACGTTGTTTAATATTTCTTGTAATTAATATTCATGCTTCAATTATGCAATTAATTTGCTTTGAATGTTTAGTCTTGTTTATGATCTGGCCAATCTTGAATGAATAATAACATCTTGCATGTTAATAGGCATATTACATTCTTGATTCCGATTGGTTAATTGCTAGAGTTTGTATGTCCTAGGCATAGGTTTATAAATTCTATGACTTATGATTCTTGACTTTAAGGCTTGCTCTGGAAAAAGGTTCTAAGGGATTAGGGTCTTGGACTAAAGTGAAGAACTAAATTAAAACCACCGAGGGATTGAGGGTTTAATTAAATTGGAAAGAATTGTCGATAATTGATTGTGAATGTTGATTACAAGAAAGTTAGACTCATTAGGAAACCGTTAGGGAAGTCGAATCTCTAACTACTTTTGTTCTTAATTAAAAGTAAACTGTTTTTCTTATGTTCTTTCTTCTTGCAATCTGTTCTTGATTCTTAACATTAAAAATTAAAAAGACTTTCTTTAAAATTATTTTTTACAATTAAAATTAATATTCTCAACAAATCTGTTTTAAGATCAATCCGAATTTAATCGCGTAGATAAGGTACTGCTTGGTCAATCAATCCTCGTGGGAACGACAACCTTACTTATTTTCACTATATTACTTGTACGACCGGTGCACGTTCCCAACCATGCTTATTTTCACTATATTACTTGTACTATCAGCATTTTCCGAAATCGCAACAACCATTCTTCCCTACTTATTTATGTTGGAATGTGTAGTTGCCTAAGTAATTAAGGAGGAATATTTTCAACAATCCGTTACTCAATTAATTGTATATAAACTTTTAAGATTAATTTCATTAAAATTTAATTTTGATAATTTCATAAAATTAAATTATAACAATTTTTTTTTTCAACTGTTGTATTCTCACTTTATAGTTTTGTAATAAGAAACATGAATTTAGCACCACATGATATTTTAATTTGTTCTTATCATTTTACATATCTACAATGGGAAGGTTATATTTACAAATTTTTTGTTTACAAACTCTTATAAATTACATTGTGTCTGAGTGTATGACCAATCATACTTAGTGTAATTTATAAAAGAAAAATTTGTAAACGGATCCTTCATCATGTGTATAGTTGCTGGAATGAAAAGTTCTTTCTAGGAACTATTCTCTCTCACGCGTGATACCATATGTTGACATTTCTCCAAATGATCACAAAGCTTTCTATTTGACAATCATGCATTTTACTGTATTGAACCTTATCAAGTTGGTCTTTATCATGAAAACCAACAAATAAAACCTTCCATTGTCGATCCTTTTCGCCAACAACCTTTGCTGGTGTTATGTCTTTGTTTAATTTAGACAATTATTTATCAACATTTTGATTATTTCCAGCACATGGCCAATATTCTTTATTGTATATTGCTTCAACATGAGCTCTAGTTTTCTTTGAAGAGTTGACCGTTGAGTCTTCTTGACATTTAATTTGAAACCCTTTGGTTTATTGAATATTTTTATCACGTGGAAGTAAATATTCTACCAATAAGAGTATATGAATATTCTCTGATTCGAAATGCAAAGGAAGAAAATTATATAGACAATAACGAGTTAGAGAGGAACATCTATAGTTGGTACAAAAATTCGAGGCCATTGATGATTGAGTTCGAGTCCACTCGAATATGTGCATTTTGCGTTTGTTAACCTGTCCGGCCTCAAGGATTGCTGGCAATTTGTACGTGCTTCCATAACATTAAATGGAAATTTTAAATGTGCATACTTTTTCTAAAATTAAATGTCAGTTGCCGACAATTATATTTATTTATTTATTTATTTATTTATTTATTTATTTTTGATAAATGCTGACAATTTTATTTTCAAACATTTTTGTTTTGAAAATTTTATATTTTTTTAATACCATCTTTTAGAGGGAAAAGTGTTTTAAGTGTGACTAAGTCGGGACCAGGGATTAATTTCATAGTAGGCACTTAACAGAGTTAAAGCTTGTGGAGACATTGAGGGCGGCCGACTCGCTTTAAAGAAATAATTAGGATCGGTATTTTAAAAATAAAATAAAAATAATCCTATCATTCAACAATTCTCGTTAATTGGAAATGGTAGTGGATTGATAATAGAAATTTTTGGTAGTAAAAATATCTATCTCTTAATTTTAAACATTTTTGTTTTGAAAACTCTATTATTTTTTAATATATCCATAGGTATGGACGAAGAGACTAAGCCTCAACTTGGGATTAATTTTACAGTTGGCTCAAAAATTAAAGCTTGTAGAGATACTAATAATTCACCTCAAAGAGATAATTATGATCGATATAAGAAAATAAAAAATAAACCAATCCCATCATTCAACAATTCTCGTTAAATTAAGAGTAATGATGGTGATATGCTTATTATTGTCCTTAATTTGGGGTCGTTGAATTTGGCAGACAAACCCAAAAGTAATAGCTAGACATGGCATATTCAGAAATTCAACGGCCTATATGCCTCAAAAGGAACATTGGCTAGCAAGACAGTCCTAAAAACCAAAACGGAGAAGATGCATGCGCGGTCATGATGAAGTTATTTGTTTGAATAAAAAGAATGACGAGCATTAGTATTGGTTAAGCCTTGCACCCAAAAATGTATAGCTGCATATGTAGAGGATAGCAAGGGTGTTCCCATCCCCATATCAAAATGTGCAATTTTAAGGGAATTCACTAAATTTGGCAAGTAGTACAAAATGCATTCACCCTTTGTGCTATCCAAGATGGTTCATTCTAGAGTATGAGCAACATGATTAAATACTAGGACAAGTTCTCTACCTTTGTGTCAATTTCAATATTACACAGCATTTGTCTATGACTCGGTCCCCCTTTGGAAGTCAATGTATATATGTATAACACTTGTTCTTGACCTTCAATGATGTTATAGTCGATAGGGGTGTTAATGGGACAAGCCGAGCCGAGTTTTGGTCTTAAAAAGCTAAGCCTGTGTTTAAATGTAGCTTGACCAAGTCTATTACCTGTTATAAATAGTATTATCGGCATGTGGCTTGGCTTATTTACAAAAAGTAAAAGCCCGATTTATTAAAAAAATATAAAATAACAAAAATCTGTCTAAACAGAATATACAATCAACAACACTAGTAATTCCATAAATATCATAAATTCAATATATATCCAAACAGTATAATATAGAACAAATTCATTCAAAAAAGTCTATTTAAGCAATAAAATGGGGTGAAATGGATTGAGAAGAAAGAGAGACTATTACAAGTAATATAAAAAATATAATAAAAATAAAAAATAATATGATAGGCCAGCCTGAGAGACTCTAAAACCGAGCTTTTAAATTGGAGTCTGAGGCCTTTTTATTAAACGAGCTTTTATACCAGTTCAAGCCTAATGCCAACAACCAATTTTAAACATGTAAACTCATGCCTTCACGAGTCGAGCCAAAGGCCCTGATTCGTTTATCACCCCTAATAGTCGATAACTATCTCTCGCCCAACTTGTAGATCAGTGATCACGAAATCAAATGTCATATTGGGCATGTTCAAAAAATATATATGCCATATTGGGCACCCCATCCTTAATCTGCGGGAAAAGATTATTCTCCAATCATGTGCTTGCTTACCTTTGAATGAAAATATCTCTTTTTGAAAGTGTCTTTTCCTCTACTACGTTGAAGAATCATTATTAGCCAACATTAATACCAAATTTCAAATCCAGATAAACATGGAAGCTATGTCTTTCTACAAGGTAAAATTGCCTAAATGATCATGTTTGACTAACTTCAGAAATCTTGAATGTTTACAATGAACATGTTTCATATTAGCATTAGTGACTATGCAATCCTTCACGCATGAATGAGTGAGAATGACGGACACAAGAGGCAATATGAGAGAGAGAAAAAAAAATTCCAAGGATAAGAAAGAAAGTGGAAGTAATCAAAATTAGGGAAGAAATGATAACTCTCCTGCACGTCACTTCATAATTTTAATATTCAAAAACTAATATAACTTGGGTAGGTTATATTTACAAATTCTTACAAACTACACTAAGTACGATCGGTTATACTTTAATCATGCAGTGTATGCCCGGTCTTACTTAGTGCAATTTGCAAAAAAAAATTGTAAACGGATCCTATCCCATATAACTTATATTAATTCAACTATTTAATCATTATCATGAACATAAAAGTTCTCGAACTTCACCAATGGGCTTTTGGCCCAAATCAAAAGAATCGAGGTGTAGTCCTATTTGTTTTAAGACATTCTAGTCTCTCTTCTTGTTATGTGTTTCGGATCTTCTAGGAGTGGAGCATTCGGGGTTGAGGATATTCCTATATTCTTAAATGTGTAGATTCTTCTCTTGGGCCTTAAGTGTGTAATTGGGCCTGGATCTAAAGCCCGATTCAAAGCAGTATTATGAATGTATTTTAAATATTTTAAATCACAAGCATACCATATTTTTATGAAATAGATGCTGCCATGTGAGGAGAGTTTATTTGGTATTACTGATGACTAGACATTTTTTTTTAAAAAGGTAAAATATGAGGATTTGAAGGAAAATATGTATAATAATTTGGATTCAAATGAAAACAATTTTTTAATTTGGGAAAATGTTGTGCCAAGTTTGGTATAATAGTAGTACCAAAAATATTTCGGCATATAAGGATGCAAAAATCCTTCAAGCATTCTGTTGTCTTTGAATCCTTTCATTTTTCTATATCCTTATGCATCTTTTGAATGTTGTACCGGTTAAAAATTGGATCACCAATCTAGTGAATTGAAACATCTATGAATTGATATCTATCATACTAGATTAAGATTCTGTTACCCTTTCCTAATTGTTAAAGGATACAAACTTTCATTTTCTCTCCAAGCTTAAGCAATCTTCCCCAAATCAACATGCTATCCTCTGGCATTATAAAGAATCATTTCGATCCAAAATCTCTTAAAATATCGGGTAATGACATTTTTAATGATTTATATTATTCTCCAGCAGCGACTTTAATGTTCAACTGTCAAATGTAACTCATTATGATTTCTTTTTACCTCAGTTTCAATTCTATACCGAAGCTTACCTTACCTGCAATCGGTGTTTTGTTTATGCTCATGTTATCTCATTCCAGTTATCAAATCAGAAGTGACTCTACATTTTGTTTATACTTTATAGCACATTATTAGTTGTATCTCACAAGTTTGACGATAAATTTTCCCATTAAGTATTTTTTTTAACCACTCTCATTAACATAAGATGTGATAAGATTGCTCTTTATAATTGAAAAATTATGTTTTCGAGTTTAAAAAATAATTTTTTTTTTAAGAAATGCAAATAAAAATAAGTCCATACCTCTATTCTTTCAAGTCGAGAAGATGTGGACTAGGTTTTGCCCTTTAATGTAAGATACAAAAAGCAATATGTTAATGAGAGTCCCTTCAATCATTCAGTTAAACTTGGGTTGGGAGGGGAGTTAACTGGTGTACCCTAAAACAAGGCGACTTGCTATAAAATCGAAAATATAAAAGCAAAAAATTTTGTGCTTTTAAATCATATAATCTTGTATCATTTAAGTGTTTAACATTATGTTTCATTAATAAGACATAGTATTAATATGAAAAAAAAATCCTCTCTTCTCATTCACCTCAACTGATATGGAGAAAGAAAAAAAAAACTTTTCATATTATAATTATATCTTAATGATAAGACATATTGTTAAAAACTTAACCCATAAAACTAAAAGTATAAAGAAAAAATATTTGTGCTGTTAAAGAACGGACACTTAACTCATAAAATTGAAAAAAAAATTAACTATTAACTTATTATCTATCTAATTATTATTGGATCAGAAAGAAATAATGTTGTAAAAAAAATTTAAAAAAAAAAGAAAATACTGATTAAATAAATAATAAATTAATAGAAAAAAAAATTAGTAATAAAAATATGTCTATGTGAATTACGTGGGGGAGGGGGGAAATGAAAAGGGACAAAGGAGTCCGAGTGTACTTTGCTATGAAGTACTTTTTACTGACAATTTTTTTTTAGGTCCTCAAAATAATTAATTGTCTATGAACTTTGACAGTATAACTTCTTAAAATCGCTGATAACACCATTGAAATCCAGTATAATAAGGTTAATAAGTGTCATTCATGCAGGTGCTCGGAAGATTCAATAAAATATTTCAAAGTGTAGTTTTCTCTGACCGATGCCAGATTATGTCGCCTTGGGCAAACTTATAGACATGGGAGTACGTCCTTCATGCTTGATCTTCTGGCCACAAAAATCCTGCTAATATATCTAAGTGGTAGATTCATGCCTTTCCATTTTCTCCTTGCATTGTGTTTTATTCTTTTCAATGGATCAGTGTTTATTATATTGTAAAAAATAAATTTTATTTTCTACAAACATAAAAATATTATATTTATATTTTTTTTCTCTATTCTTCTCAGCCCCACATATTTTTAAATATATATGAGAGATAAAATTATCTCTTATAATATTTTTAAGAAACATTAATCTCATAAACCAATAGGCAATACTTCTTTTATTTAACTCAAGAGAGAAAAAAATTTCCAACATTAACAAAGAAATATGGAGTCCATAAATTAAAAAAAAAATGCAAGCAAGTATTTCTATATCTATGCCACATAAGATTGTTATCTCACAAAATAATTTTCCTAAATCAATTATTTGTGTCGGTTCCTATTTTGGGTTAGCTTGAAGACGAATAGATATTGCAGGAGACAATGAAATCAAAGTCTCAATTATTGTAACAGAAAGGCGCCCATAATAGAAATTTTAAGTACGTTTTTAACCTTTATTATATCGAGGAGGGATATTCTTACTACTAAAATTTTCTACTACCATCTTACTACCTATCTAATCATCATTGGATCAACCTTTTCACTTTTTTCAAAAAAAATTTAACATTATCTCTCTTTGATTCAATGGTGATTAGATAAGTAGTAAGTTAGTAGTAGAAAATTTTAGTAATTAGAATATCCTCCCACTATTATATTAATTGAAAATTTGGACATATATACATATATGAGATTTTAGTAATATTCCTGTAAGATTTTGTTTAACGTACAAAACTTTGGAGTCAAGTGCTGAAAATTCATTTCTTGTTTTCTTAAAAAAAATATAGAAATCATAAATGTTCCATATCCTTTTTAAACAAGGTTAGATCACAAAAAATTGGATCTAATCATATATGGTATATGATTGAGCCTGGTTCTAGGTGATGTATTCTAGTGCTGAAGCTTGTTATCTCCAAGATCGAGAGTTATTATTGATGTCTCGGGTTAAAGTTTGAATATAACAAGTAGTTGATCTGATTAGAAGAGAAGGGGCAGTGGTGGAGCCGGCCGATTTACTGAGTTAGGGTTAATAGAAATTTAGATGGATCTAACATTAAATTTTATTCAAAAATTTATTCACAATTATTAATTTTCGAATTTTAGTCCAGGTCAAGACCTCTCCCATCCTTAAGTGGTTCCGCCACTGAGAAGGGGTGAGGTACCTGTGAGAAACTGTGGTGCTCAAGTTCATATATAAGGAAATGAGCTTAAATAATATGAAAAAGATAAATGTACATGAGTTTTGGCCCTTTTATTTAGGGATAAACTAGCCTTATGTCACATAAAAGAAAACAATTTCCCCTGATAGTTCGATCTTTGTGCCAAATATTTTTTCATATGTTTTTTTTGTCATATGTGGACCCTACAAAAAAATTTCTCTCACAGACAGAAGACAATAACTCTTCTGTAACAGTATAGTCACTTTGCCCTTTTATTTATGGGAAAAATTACTCGTATGTCACATGTGTTAAATTTCTCTTCTATACATCCTTCGATAACTGTGTCATATTTTTTCTTTTCTTTTATTTTTTATTTTTCAGGTGGTGGAGCTTACAAGTTTATTTTTATGACATGAGATAAATTATCTCTTTTAACATGAGATTAATAAAATCCTTTATTTATAGTGTACAACATAACTTGCTTGTAAGCTCACTCTACCATCTTTGAGTGGTGGCTTAGTTGATATGCCTTCTAAATGGTTCATTTGGATGGCCTTCATAACCCATAACTGTGTGAGATGTCTCTCAATGACTTATATTCAATGTTATTAAACTCGACTCGATTATTGATCCAATTGAGGTACTGGTCAGTGGGTTACCGGTTCAACCAGTAGGTCACTGGTTCAACCGCATGACCCGGTAAATATATGTAAATCTATAATTTATATTAAAAAAACTATAAATTTACTTAAATACTTGTAAAAAAAAATACCAATTTCAAATATTTTAATATTAAAATAATAAATTACATATCTTTGTCCAACAAAAGATGAATCACACATATAATATTTGTGATACTAGTGTTTCAGGTTCAATAAATGACATTTCTAACTATAAATCAAATCAAAATTCCCTGCATATTGCATGATCAAGATATTATTAGTGTTGAAGGTACATAATCTATGTAAGTTAATAAGCTACAAATCACTCAAATATTTCAAAAGAAAACAAATCATTTGTGTTTGAGAGTAAAAAAAAAAGACATTAATTTATGAAAATAATTTTTTTTATAGACCGGACTGGGTCACCGGTTAAACCGACCGGGTCACCGGTTAAACCGACCGGATCACGATTTTAACGAAAACTGGCCGGGTCGCATCGGTTCTGTAATATGGCCGGTCCAATATGAAAACCAGACTGATTACATGACCGCTCACCGATTTTTGGGTCGACCCGGCCGAGTCGGTCCCATTTTTATATCATTTGCTTATATTAGTTGCAACTTAAAAACTAATGTGCAGTCCAAAATATCATCACATAATATTCGAGCCAACATACAACATTCAGGATACGGGTAGTTAAGCCTTTTCGGGTCTGTTGTCTTGATCCTTTCCACATGAAATAACCCCAGTATGAATTCTTACCCTAATTTAGTGAAATTCAATAATCCTTATTTTGGCTCAGACCAAAACTCTAGGACCCAAAAATGATTTTGGGTTGGATGCTTTTACTTTGTCTATTCAATATTAGACTCTCACCCCTAAAATACTCCGAGAAGTAAATAAAACAAAATTAAAAGCAGTTCATATATTTATTTAAAAAGAATCATTAGCAAAAAATAAAATAAAAAAGTACTTATTTTCATTTAATTTAATTAGATATGTCCTCATAATGCTGCAAGATAGTATTAGGTTTGGGCATAATTAGTAAAAACTATAATTGTCAACATTTATTGAAAATATGAAGTTATTTTGTAAAGAGATAATTTGAAACCTTATGTAATTATCAATTTTTATAATTTAAAATAAATATACATGTGTAAAACCTTGCAAAAAATATATATACGCCACTAGATTCAAATCTCAGATGTTCTACCTCATTATCCTTCACATAACCATACTCACTTGGAAGCAACTAAGAAAATATTATTTAGAGATGAATGTACACTATCTCTCTTTTAGTATGTTAGAAGATATATATATTTTTCTCTTTTATCAATATACTAGTGGTTTCACAATTACATTTGATAGGGGTAAAACACTATTAGGATAAAAAATATGTTAAATAATATTAAATTATGGTCAAAAGACATAGTGTATATTATCAAATGGAAAAGACTTTTATGATTGGTGTAAAGAATCATTTTAACCCAAAATTCAAAGGTGTTGGGTGAGGGTCTTTTTAATGATTTTTATTATATTCTTTATCACACATCCTCACGCAAGAGCCCTTTAGGCTTGAAGCGTGGAATGACACAAGTCCTTTTTTGGTCTGCCTTGTACTACACAAGCCCATTTTTTTTGTCTGCCTTGTGCTTTTCATAATTCCACCTGAAAGTGGGGGCGGTGAGGATCGAACTCGTGACGTCATAGACACTTAAGCTCTGATAACATGTTAAGAACCATTTCAACCCAAAACCTTAAGGTATTGGGTGAGGGTCTTTTTAATGATTTATATTATATTCTCTATCAATTGGACATGGTATTGACTTAAAATTATATTGATTTCAGGTATAAATTGCTATTATCGAGCATTGGAGAAATGGTTAAGTTTGAAGGACTTAAAGTGATAAATGAGAAGAGTAACCATTTAGTGAAAATCTTCTTAAAGCTGGATTTTGGATAATTTTTGTATTGAAGATGATGGATTTGGATCTCGTGTTCTGCATAGAAGTTGTGGATCTCTCTTTTATCTTTCCAACGAGACCATGATCACATCAATTCGATTGGAATAGATCAAGTTATACCTAAAATACAAAACCATATGTTTGTTGTCGAATTTGCTCGCTTAAGTAAGCAGACCAGCGAGTAGCGTAAAAAAAAGCCTATGAACTTTCTTTTTATAAAAGAAATAAGTTAGAGTTTCTAGTCATTCTTGGTGGCCAGAGACATCTTTGGAAGGCAGAGGAGCTCCATTCCAGACTTGAGAAGCGGAGGAACGATCAAAGTTTCACCGTGGAGACCGGGTTTTAAGTTCCTTTTATGGATCCCAGTCTCTCTTTACATCTCTTGTTCTTGTTTCTTTGGCAATGCAAGGCTAGTTTCTCTTTTGTGGTTAGGGTTAGATGGAACCAATGGTTTCCTAATGTTCTTTATTACTTTCTTGTGATCGATATTCATGTTTCTCGTTGTGCAATTAATATGTTTCTAGTTCCTAGTTGCGTTTGTGATCTAGCCAATCTTGAATGAACATATGAATTATGCATGACAATAGGGATGTTGGTGTATGATTCTGATCTGATTAATTACTGGGGTTTGTATGATCTAGGAATAGATTTATGAATCCTATGGCTTTACGATTCTTGTTTTTAATGCTTGCTTTAGGAGAAATCACTAAGGGATTAGGGTTTTGAATAAAGTAAATGATTAAATCACCAAGGGATTAGGGTTTAATTAGTTCTGAAAGAATCGCTAATAACATATTCTTGAATATTGATTACATGAAAGGGTAAAGTAGCTATGCTTGATTTTTAATGATTTAACCGTTCTTGATTGTGTTCTTGATTCTTGAGTTGTTAATTGTTAGTTTTGAAATTCTGTTTTTAATTAATGTAAAACCTTTTACCAAAAAAAAAAATTTAATGTAAACCCATTTTCTAAAAAATCCTTAAGACCGATCCAACTTTGATAGCGTAGATAAATTATTGCTTGATAATTCTCGTGTGAACAACACTCTATTCATTTACTCTATTACTTGTATAATCGATATTTTTGCCGTGATCACAATAACATTGCAAAATTTGTTAAAATATTAAGAAGGTGCAATGGTTCAATCTCATTTGTTCTATCCTAGGGATAGTGATAGTTAGTTGAAAACTAATGAATTGATATTGGAAAAGGCTCTCTCGAGGATATACCTTTGAAGTAAGCAAATTATTATATACAAGAAAGTAACAACATAGTGAAAGAGGTGATATGTATGTAAAGTAACAATAAATAAAAAGAGTAAATGATATACATATATATTTTACCTTTTATCTATAGATTTTACATGTGATAGTAAAATTTTGTATCTTTAATAACTTTTTTTAGAGTCCAGTACTTAATCTATTAGTGTCGTACTTGAACTTGAATTATTATCAATTAAGAATTTTTTTCTTAATTTTCTTTTTACTGTTGTCTTTTTTAAACCTTATAGAACGTGAGCCTCGAGTGATACCATCATTGTAAGGTATAAGTTGGAAATTATTTGTCGGCTGCAGCACCAATTCTTAAATGGATCAATCTTTAAATTTTTTTATTTTTAACCACTCAATTAAATTAGGGTTCATTTAATCTTATGTTACATGAGAGATCTTTTCTTATGTTATAGACACACATGTGATGAGGCCCGCTATTTAAAGAAAAAAGAATAAAAAAAGAAGTGTCACGATTTTTAATAAATATGTAGGAGATAAAACTATTTTTATGTTGAATAAAAATAATTTTTCCCATGAAATTAACAACTAGAATTATGTGTACTTGAGAAGGATGCAGGAAACCAACAATGAAGAAGAATAGGACGATAATGCACGTGGTAAGAGATCAATTTGCAAAACCAAGATTGTACCATCTAGATGAGTCAAGCCCCATTGCACGTGTGTTACTATCCATGCTCTATAGCTGTACTTGTACTTTCTAGTCCCTACTCAGGAATTGCCTCCGGGAATTGCAAACTGCACAAAACTCCAAAGCAAGGGTCAATAGTCAATACATAATAAATAAACGAAAATGAAAGTTTTATGTCTTTGTGTGAATTAGTATGTGTATAATTTAAGTTATTTGTTAAGATATTATGTATTAATTTGTATAAAAATACTTATAAAAAAAAATAAACATTATAACTTGCTTAAATGTCCTTTAATTTTGTAGGTCCAAGAAGCACCCACCCAATAACCTTCCAGCTGTATAATGTGTATGTTATTTATTCTATTTTCGTTCTTAACCTACACCGAACTGTCGGCGGGACCGCAATTTCAAGGAATTATTATTATTAATTTTTTTTTTGGAGTACTCTACATGCTCTCTTTTGATGTTCACCTAGTGCAACCTTTCACTACAAGTTTTTTTTTTTTTTTTGTATGACAAGTTTCAAAGATTTAGGGAAAAAAAAAACCCTTAAGTTTTTCACATTTAAAATCGAGTTGACTCCTTGGCATTAATAGAACCGTTTTAAATAAATGATTGGGAAGTTTTAACCATGCCCTATGAAGACAAATGCTAACGCGTGATTTAAAATATTTGTTAACGGTTTAAAAATAAAAATTAATTCATTTTAAAAGTTAAATGTGTGAAATATTATACTTTTCATTAAATATCTTGTTTTACATTTTGATTACGTGTCTTAGGACACCCGTTATCCAAACCCTATTAAATGTAATTTTGCTGATGAGATAACTGTTATTTACCTCACTTCTTAATAGAGCCTTTCTTATAATCGATTCGAAAATACTTGAACTGAATTAGTGGTATAATGGTTGAATTAGTGGGTATATAAACATGAGATATGTTATTCTACCTACCATTTTTTCTGCCTATCTTTATTTATTACTCTCCAACATCATTAGATCAGAATCTTAATTAAGATTTATTTTTCTCTCTCCTTGAGATTTTGATCTAATGGTATTAGATAGTGATAGACAAAGATAGACAGAAAAAAAAATTATAGGTAGAATAACTTATAAAAAAATATATATATTCACTTGTTACTTAACATTTTCTCAAGGCCGTGTTGCTACAGCTGCTAGGGGAGGGGACTAAAATGAAAATAAAAGTAAATAAAAATTTAAAGGAAAATGGAAATTGAATAGACAACAGTGACCTATTCGGCAAGTTCCAGGTCATTACTTCCTACCATTGATTTTTTTATTCTTATAAAATTAAAAAAGCAAGATAAATGCCTCAAATTTAGGGTACATCCACCCTCTAAATTGTAAGGTGCATGGAAGACACTGCCTTGTTTTTTATGCAATGTAGATTGAAGGGTCAGAGCTTAGCTGGTGCTGTTTGTACTTTGCAATCTCAAAGAGGAGACACCCATATCTTAATAATTTTCTTTTCTTCATTTTCTTTACATCAAGCTTCCACCCACCATCCTAGATTCCAAATGGTCCAAAACCCTTGTTATTCATAGCAAAATAAAATAAAAAATAAAAATAAAATCATATCCCTCTTTCTTTTTTCACCCTAAATGCTTTACTCCTTCAAGTGCCAACTTCATTCTCTTATATATATAAACCCCACTTCTAAAACTTTTCTCTACTACATAACTTGAATTTGAGCATAGACCAATCCCTTTCAAAACAACCTTCTTCTACAGGGAAAAAGAAAAAAAAGAAATTTTTTCCCTTTCTTCATGGCTCCTTCTATTTCTTCTTCTTCTCTTATAATATCCCCAAGGAAGCTACGCTATGATTTGTATTCTTATTCATACCAAGAGGATTCCAACACCCCATTAGTGATAAACGTTCTTGCTTCACTAATTGAGAGGAACATGGCAAGAACAGAGAGGATTGTGAAGAATTGTTCTTATGCTTTGTCCAAAGCTATCAGCACAAACATCTTTGATTGCAGGGAAATTCCAGATATGAGCATTCAATCTTATCTAGAGAGAATTTTTAGGTACACTCGAGCAGGACCCTCTGTGTATGTTGTGGCTTATGTTTATATTGATCGGTTTTGCCACAACAATCCTGGGTTTCGAATCAATGTCAGAAATGTTCATAGACTTCTCATAACAACTATAATGGTTGCTTCTAAGTATGTGGAAGACATGTGAGTTCTCATCTCTCTCCTTGTTTTTTTTCTGTTTATTTTTTACTTTTACATTTATTTTAAAATTAATTTGGTAATGGGTTTGTTAAATATAGACAAAGTTTGTTTCTTTCAATCTCAATCATTGACAGTACTTGCTAACTGCTTATGAAATGGACAATTTTTGTTATGTCACCAACTTTTGTTAAATAGAGACAATTTTTGTTGTTAATGTATGAAAATGGATCATTTTTTTTTTTTTACTTTTTTTGGCTTGTAATTTCCAATTTCTTGTATTGAATACAGGGCATCATGTGATACTAAAATGGCTTTATTTTTTATTTGACAGGAATTATAGAAATTCATACTTTGCAAGAGTTGGTGGGTTGACAACAAATGAATTGAATGAGTTGGAACTTGAGTTTCTTTTCTTGATGGGTTTCAAATTGCATGTGAATGTGAGTGTGTTTGAGAGTTATTGCTGCCATTTAGAGAGGGAAGTGAGCATTGGAGGAGGGTATCACATTGAGAGGACACTAAGGTGTGCTGAAGAAATCAAAGCAAGGCATAGAGAGGAAAGGGGTTACACACAAATCGCACGTGTAATGTTGTAGAATGGTTAGGGAATTTGTTTCTTTTTTGCCTGCAAATAAAGAAAAAGGCTTTTTATGTGTACAGATCAGTGTAAAATCTAAATGTTTGTTGGGGGATTGAGATTTAAGAACAACAGGTAAGGCGAAAGGGAGAAGCTGTGTACATATTTGTCTAGTTTTCTTGACAAGGAGACAGTGAATTTTATTTTATTAAGAGTTTTGGATTTTTTTTTTTTTTATCTTTGATATTTTACACCTGTCATTATGTGTTTATATCTGGTTTTTGACTTGCTCTGTTTTTTTATCCAAGCACGACTATTCTAATTTTTTTTTTTTCTATTCTCATCTATGTAGTACCAATATTGACACGAGACGCGATATGACACGTTAATTTTAAGAAATATTATATTTGGACAAGTTTTGATATTAAATATTATTTTTAATTTATGTAATGTATGTTATATTTAATACTCAATAATTTAACAAAAAAAAATGAAGTTAAACTTATTATATCCATTAATTTCTTAAAGAAATCTCAAATATTTATATTAAACTAAAATGTTAATCATAAACCAACCAATCTAATAATTGGAACGAAAAAATGCAATGTAACTCAACTTTTGAAAAGATTTTTGTCTTTACAACGCGTGTTAGACATGACACGTCAAAGTGTGAAAAAGTGTCGGACATGACACGTCGAAATTTTTGTAGTATCGGACAAAATACGTCGGAGTTTTTGAAATATCGGTGCTTGATAGATCATCGTGATTCCAATTTTCGTGTCAAGATATTTAATATTTATGTCCTGTCAATCTGAATTTAGGAGAGAAAAAAAAGCATACCAACTCACTGTAAAAAATTCTAACTAAAAAGTTCTGACTAACTTTTGTCATCATGAAATTACTTCGGGTATATACGATCACATGATCTAAATGAATAATGAGAGATGATTTTAGAGATTAATTATAAGCGTCAGCTTTTTGGTCTAAAATAGGATTACAGAGAGATCAATTAATCAATTATTTGGTATGATGGGAATAATAATGTTATAATTTTACATAGTTATTACAAAAGTTGAATGTTTCTTTAATTTGGTTCGTAAATTTGTGGAATATTATATGTAATTTTCATACACGGAGCGTCCGAGTATGGGAAAGGGAGCCGTTCCTTATTTAATCATGTTATGTCATTATTACATTAATTAAATCAAGGAGTTTGTAGTTTTAAAAGATATAATTTTATATTCTAATCATTAATTCCCATCAATTAACAGGTAGAATTTATTTAGTTTTATTGTGTATTTCTGATTAATTAAAAAGTGAATTTATTTAGTTTTATTGCGTATTACTGATTAATTAATAAGTTTGATCCTATAAATTCTAATAGTTAATTTCTGTAAATGAACGAAAATTAATAATTATGACCTGAAATGAAACGGAAATTAATAGTTACGATCTGAAATGAGAGGGAAATTAATAGTTATGATTTAAAATAACACAAAGTTATATCCAGAACAAATATTTTTCTCTTAAATCAATAGTGTTTTGTTTGGTGTGTGGGGTATCTGGAAAAGAATTTTCTCATGTGAAATATATATATATATATATATATATATATATATGGGAGGGTTCTCATAATTAATAGTATAATTAATAATTAATTAATATAACTTCCTTAATTATAACCGTTATTATCATGTGAAAAAGTGAAAAAATATATATATATATATATATATATGGTATTATCATGTGAAAAGGGTGAAAAGATTATAATTTTATAGTTATTTATTTTAATATTTTTTATCACCATTAATTTATCATTATAATTTTTCACTAATTATATCATTTTTTTTGACACGACAGTATCGAGATCTGGGTATCTACTGTTAATGTCATTTGTGTTGAGTTTCAATGTTTTGCATTAAAATTGAATTTTTGAATCATTTCAAATTCTGACAAATCACAATGAATTTTAATCAATACCAGAAAATCAGGATGACCTAATTTGATGATTATCTTCCATATCCGTCGCCATTTGGTTAATTTTATAAAATTAAACCTTTGATTATTTCGGGGACTTAAAATCACCCAATACATTATTATTCAATGATCTTGAGTTAAATTGTAAATATATAACTATGTTAAAAATTTGATCCGGGAAATTTTATCTGCCTTATGGTCATATCTTGTTGAGCTTGGACTATCCACAATGGACTAGTGTTTGCTTGGAGTCGTGGTCTAAAATATCTAATAGTTGAAAGTGACTCATCTCAAGCTATTGGATTGCTTACCTTAAACTGATAATGATGCTCGAGAACTGCATTTAGTGATTAGGATTCGAGCTCTTGGAATGTCAAATTTATTCATGCTTTGAGAAGTAGTAATATTTGTGCGGATTGGGTAGATCGGTTCCTTGGATAGCTCTATCTTGTTCTTTAGGTACATCAGTTATAGTTTCTCCTGACCAAGATTTCAGAAGTTGATCTCCTCTAATGCTATTGGGTCATCGGGCCAAATCTCGCTTGCTGCATCGGATTAGTTTATCTGTTCTGTTTGTCCTTTTTTTTATCTTTTAAAATAAAATTAAATTTAATCAGATGAATTGAAAGAGAATTTTTTAAAAACAAAATTGACGATTTATTAAAAAAAAAACAGAAGATAAATTATTTTCAATTACTAAATTATTGAAACACAAACTTAAACATTTGGCGCTTTCTGCCCATGTCTTGAATTATTTTAAATAACAAAGGAATAGAGAAGACATAATTTAAATATATGTGAAAGGCTAGTTGCTGGGAAGTAACTCGGCAAATGATAGCTCATCATCTCCTAAAGATCGAGAGTATTTTCGAAGAAAAAGTTCAAAAAAAACTCATGTGCTATTGTTTTGAATTACTTACATTTTTATATTTTTTAATTACTTAATTTTTTATGATTTTTTCCTTTCACATTTCATGTTAACACTGTTAGAAAATTAATTAAGTATACATATTCTACGATTCTTAGACAAAGAAAATAAAGTTATAAAAAAGACCAAATATATGAAAAATTAGAACACTTAATAAAAGATTAAAAAATAGTAAAAAAATAAATGTGTCTAAATAAACATATGTATAAGAAGAAAATAGAATAAGAAAAAATAAAAGAAAAAGAAATCAAGTTATGAATTTCCAATATATTTGCTTTTATTTTTTTCTATTTTTTTTTGTCCTTGGCCTATTTATTCTTATTTTTTAGATATGTTTGATCTCTTTTATATCTTTATCTTATCCTATCTCTTTTTCTTCTTTTTTTTTATTTTTACGGAAGTATTTAGTGGATGGCGTGCCACATAAAAAAAATGAGCCAGGGGCCTTTATCGGCTCGTAAAATAGACCGTTTAATAAAAGCTCGTGTTGAAACCAGACTTGGACTTATATAAAAGCTCATTTAATATTTATTTATATTTTTTATACTACTTGTAATAACTCTCTCTCTCATCAATTTATTTCACCCCATTTTATTGGTTTAACAGACTTTTTGAATGATTTTGTTCTATATTATGCTATTTGGATATATATTGAATTTATGTATATTTATGGAATTACTAGTGTTGTTCTATATTATCCTTCATCCTCCTTCACACAAACAAACCCACAAAAACTCATTCGTTCGATTGTGCAATGCACTGCTTGTTTGTGTCAATTTTTTTATTTTATATTTTTGTTGGCATTTTTTTTTATATTGGGCTAAGATAATATAACTTGTTATCTACCTTCTCTCACTTTAATTTTTATTTATTTATTGTAGATTTTGTAAATTATTGCTGCAAATTGGAAGCTAAGGTTTCTATCTGAAAATTGATTTTTGGGGAATTTTGTTATCTTATTTTTATTCTTTAACATGCTAACAGGCTAAGACAGGCTTCACACAGGCTTTTATTTTTTCTAAATAAATCAGGCCACAGGCCAATATTATATTCGTGACAGGTAACAGGCTAAGGCCAGTCGGACACGTTTAAATACAGGCTTGACCCGTTAAGATCAAAGCTCGGCTCGGCTCGACCCGTTAACACCCTAGGTGGCTCAAGACTATAAAAAATCGAGGAGAATATGAAAATAAAATAGACCAAAAAAAGAAAAAAGAAAATAAAAATAAAACTAAATATATTGAAAATCCATAACTGTGATTTTATTTTATTTTATTTCTTTTTTATTTTATATTTTATCTTCATTATATTTTTTCATTTGGATTATTTCCATTTTTTTAATTTTAATTTTAATTTTTTTTTCACTATTGTATTTTTTAATATATTTGGTCTTATTTTTTTATATTTTTTTTATGAACCACATGTATTCTCCTTGAGAGACAATCCTGTATGAGGCGGTTCAAGATTAAAAATTTAAACCTCTGCCAAAGATGATACTAGGAAAGATTAAACATATGCTCTCACCTCAGCTCTCATATGTCGACTGAGCTACCATCATTTGATTTTTTATTTTATTTTTTTGTTCTTATTTTATTTTATTTTTTTTGACACATTTGATTTTATTTTTTTACTTTTTTTTAGTCCTTTATTAAGTGTTCTAAATTTTCAATAACATTTGATCTTTTTTTCGTTTTCTTTTTTATCACTTTATTTTTCTTCTAAGAAGGGTAGAAAGTATACTTGGTTAATTTTCTAATTGTGTTAAGGAGGGATATGGATAGTTAAAATCACAAGGAGTTAAGTGATTAAAAAAAGGGAAAAGTGTTTATCCTTTTAAATGACACAACTTATAAATTTTATACATACAACCATAACATTTATTTTTTTTGTCAACTCTCTCTCCTTTTTATTATCTTAAAATGACACAACTTTACATCCTTTAAAATGATACAAATTTTAACCTTAAAAAAAACACAAAAATGTAAGTGATTCAAAGCACTAAAAGGGGTTTTTTTTTTTTTTTGAAATTTTCCCTATTTTCTTTACTACCGTCAAAATCAAATTATATATATTTCCCGGAATATATATTTATAATTTGAAATAATTTTTTTTCTTTTATCAAGAAATGTTAGTTGATGTAGAGCACTCTTATAGATGGTTGTACATACATGATACAACCATAACATTGTAGATTTTTTCCTAAAGATCGGTGTTGTTTTTATTTCAATTATAATCATTGTATTAGAAATCAAAAGGAGGAGAGGGAAAAAAAGTGAAAGCAAATACAAAAAACCTTTAGCTTTTGTTGAAAGTTGACCATCCTATGCTGTCATCATTGTGTACGAATAAGCATATCAATAATAGCATGGCTTTCTTGCGGATTATAATGCATTACCAACCGAAGACAGCTTCATCGGTGGACGGAAGAAGGACATAACATCTTTATTTTAAAGTGATTAAAGTACTTTGGGCCTCTCTTCATCCTTTCTTTCTTTATATATACTTTGATAGGCCTCTCTTTAGCTTCTTCTTTTCTTATATATATAAACTTTGAGATAATGATGGAGTTCGAAGGTGAAGAGTCACACAATTCAAATAAGCAATAAGATAATGGGTTAATATATAGTTGAATTTGATGAATTTTTCTAAGTTTTCTATGTTTATTAAAAATAATAAAAACAAAAATTGAAAGATTGAATTTGAGGGAGAGCAAACTTAACTATCTTTTTCTCAAATCTGAATAGGACTTAAGATGAAGGTTTGTATAAACATGATGGGACGATCGTGCATCCTAGCTCTTCTTTAACTTCATCATTGTTTTGAGAAGAAAAATTAATCCGGTTCATCCGGGGAATAAAAAAATAAATCAATTATACCAAACGAGTTTTCTATCCATTTCTGTTCCCGGAAACAGAAATTGAAAAAAAAAATCTGAGAAGGTTGTCTTGCGCACCCATACTATGCTGCTTTTATATATATATATATATATATATATATATATATATATATATATATATATATATATATAAAGAGTCTCACTTTTTATGTCTATGACGGGCACTTTTTCTCTTTGCAGAAATTCAAAGCCTAGTTCAGATCTTACTGTACAGTTTGGACTTTTTTTTTTTGTAAGCAATCCAAAACCCTATTATCCAAGCATTCATTTTATTTTTTGGACTATTTTTCAAACGTGCGGCTAAATCCTTCTACAGTGAGGAGTCAAATGCTGCAAAGTTCATTTCTAATTGAAAATGTTATGAAATTTTTTGATACAATAGTCCCAATTATTCTTCTAATTAGATCATTGGCGAAAGCTAAATTTTGTAATGGATTGGGCCATCCCATTAATAAATCGATCTGGGGGCTGATTCACCCGATTTTTTTTTTTATAATTGAGCGATTTTTGAAGATCTATAGAAATATTTCTCATTTTTACAATGGATCCTAAAAAAAATTGTACAGTTTGGACTTTGGATTGCTATAACAATGTCTATCATAAGCTCTATCACATGTGATTCAGATCTTGTGTACCTTTTTTGTTTTTTGGGTGTGCAATTTTAACTTTAAAGATGATATGTTGAATATTAAACATGTCATGTTAAAGTGAACATTGTGATATTTCTTTTTAATTGGTTGAAATAACATAACTAATCATGTCATGTGGGGTTCTAAATATTGATGGACTTTATGTACGGATGATCTCGTAAATTATTAAAATGTGTATGAAAATGTAAAAAAAATTGCCGTTGAGTTGGATTGGGCATTTGAACACTTCATGGGGCCAAGGAGGAGCCAAACCCAAGTGGGACATGCACCTAACTTATCGAACTTAAATATGATGGGACAATGCAACCACAAACTAGACGGTTCGTGGACCTTGCCGTATATTCCAACAGAGCGATCTTATGTGCTGCCCATGCCAAAATCTTTTGGATTATATATGTTTATATAACCACCGAAAATTCATGACACTATTCTTATAAATTAATTAAAACGCCTACATGACTATAGAAAAATATTATAGGGGAAACTAGAGTTGGTAAATAAAACAAATGAGAAGAATAAAATATAAGGAAAGAAAGTTTTGCCGTGTTCCATCCTCCATGCCAATCATTGAATTTAGAAATCGGAGCAAATCCCACTGTCTTCGTGAGAAAGAAACAATCTCTTTATTTTGATTTTGATTTGTAGATATTTTATGATTCTCAGATTTATTTGCTTTATTTGAATATAAAGATATTTTTGGAAAGATATTTAAAGTATAAACATAAAGAAAATAATTCGATCTATTGATTTTTTTTTTTTTGTTGTTGAAATTTATAAATAATATACCACTACAAAAAACTCGCTTATTAACCACTTTTTAAATGTGGCGGAAACATTAAAAAAAATGCAACAGTTACATTGTGGCAAAATAGAGACTTGTCTTTCGTCATGCTTTACAAGTTTTTTTTCCTATTTCCCTTTTATTAAAATCTTTCAACTCTTTCTTGGAACAGTGACCGTCATGCCATAGTTCAGCAGTAGCGAACTATGCATGATGATGTGTCAGAAAGTTGGTGGTGTCATAGTTCGCTTCTGACACAGGCGACCTCTTTTTTTAACTTAGTTCGCCTACATGGTAGGCGACCTTCATATATTTTTATTTTTATTTTTTATACAAAATTTTAACCACTTTTTAAATGTGGCGGAAACATTAAAAAAAATGCAACAGTTATATTGTGGCAAAATAGAGACTTGACCTTTCGTCATGCTTTACAAGTTTTTTTTTTCACTATTTCCCTTTTATTAAAAAAATTTCAACTCTTTCTTCGCTTCTCTTTTATAGTACTTATTTTTCTTGTTTACTTATTACTCTTGCCAGCCCACATAGGCCCAATATATTGGGCCAGTCATATGAAGGCTCAATTAGTCAATATTCTATAAGTGAGCACAAGGTCCTTATTGAAGGGAATCATCTTCTTCTATGCACAACTCACAATCGTATACCCATGATGGTAAGTCAACGCCTCACTGCGATAACAGAGTCAATGACCAATAGTTTTAGCTCATCTATTCTCTCTCATCATTAGGAAATATTTTTCCTCAACACCTCCTGAGCGAGAATCCTGCAGGAGGTGATGCATAATTGCATATAGAGTTTGGCAACGTCTAGAGGCTGCTCAACCTGAAGTTGGAGGCCCAAAAAGATATCACAGAATACTGCGAATTCTCCACAGGCTTATCATGACAAACTACCCAAAAATTTGAATTGCCAAGAATGATGATGATGATAAAATGCCTACAAAAATAATTGTTGTTTTAGTGAGCCCTCTTTCCCTTTAAATTTTTCTTATATAACATGAAATTTTTTTTCCCAATAAATATAAATAAATTTTGATTTAGGATCTAGTTATATGTGTATATTAAATTAGAATACTCTAGCTATAGATTGAATTAGAACATGCTTGACATCTCTCTTTTTTAAGCTAAAAGCAACTTTTAAGGTAAAGCTAAAAAATTTAGGCCATGTTTGGTACACAATATAGAATAAGGTCAGATGGTATAAGATCTGATTAAATTTTAATACTATCCAGCATTTGGCATGATTTTGTGCAAGATAATATATCATATAAGATAATATCATCCAATATTTGATAATGCACTATATAATACTAGATAGGATGAAAATAAATATTTTTGACAAAAATACATTTTTATAATGAATTTATATAATTCTTCCAAATATATCAAATCATATTAATTTTCATATTAATTTTTTGATATGTTATAATACAATTGTACATATATATCAATGCCGCAACTTTATGTTATAATTATTTCTTTTAGTAGTTTATTATGCTATAATATTTTTGTCTCTATGTACAATTGTATTATATTCGACGTCCCTTTTGGGCTTGCACAGGGAAGCAGGGTTGCATGCTTCTTTGGGAAGTCTAGATAGCCTTTACCATCGATGGGCGGGCCAACTCATACTATTTTGCAATGTTATCGAAATCGGCTCAGTCATTGAACCGATCGAGGTATTGGATCACTGAGTCACTAGTTTAATTAGTAGATCACTGGTTCAACCGCATGACCCGGTAATTATATGTAATTTTATAATTTATATTAAAAAATTATAAACATACTCAAATTTCTAAAAAATAAATGATAAAAATTTCAAATATTATAAAATAAAAAATAATAAATCACATATTATTATTCAATAAAGGATGAAACAAAAATATAATGATCGTGATACAAGATTTTAGGTTCAAAAAATGACATCTCTAACTATAAATCAAATCAAAGTTTTCTGCATAGTGCATAATTGAGATAATATTATTATTGTAGGTATATAACTTATGTAAGTTAATAACCAAAAAAAATTCAAATATGTCCATTATGATATTTAAAAAAAAACTAATTTTGGAATATTTTTTTTTGGGACCGAGCCGGGTCACCGATTTTCATGAAAACCGGTCGGGTCGGACCGGGTCGCACTCGTTCTGATGCATGGCTGGTCCGTTGCTTCAACCGGACCGGTTATATGACCGATTTACTAGTTCTCAGGTCAACCCGGCCAAGTCGGTCCGATTTTATTAACACTGCTATTTTTTTACCGAAATTGAATACGAAAATGGCTTCAAATGCAACGTTCGTGGGGTACAAGATGGGCTTTGATCTCAAGTTCACATCACAACCTTCACTTTGTGATTGAACACTCACGCACTCCCAAAAGGAAAGAGAGGAAGGAAGAAAGAAAAGGAGAAAGAGGTTATTCTAATTCATTTCATATGGGCTATGTCCAATAATATCATTATATTTTTCTTGTCATATTCGTTACAAAGCACTCTATTTACGAGGGAAATATAAATAGACTTAAAAATCCTAAGCAACAATAATTATTAATGGCCTAAGTTCAAACTACTAAAAAGAGAAAATAAAATAAAATAAGGGAAATACTACTTTCATTTTACATGAGATAATTATCTCATGTTATCTCACATCGAAAATTGTACCCCCACTTTTTTTTTTAATAGTGGACTCCATTTGCTTCTCTCTATAGCAAGATATAACTACTCTCATGTAACATGAGAGTAGTATTCCCGATAAAATAAACCAGAGACCCACAATAATACCAGGCCTCCATAGTCTTGGAGTGTTGCCCCCACACCCCACTAGGATGGCTCCCCTATAACTTGTCCGCTCATCGAAGAGCGAGACCTCATTAACTTTTTTTGCATCCTATCAACAAACATCGTCATCTAAATAAGAAGTATGAACCACAATAATATGAGGCCTCCACAGTCCTGGAGCGTTGCCCCCACAACCCACTAGGATGGCTCCCTTATACCTTGTCGGCTCATCAAAGAGTGAGACCCCATTAACTTTCTCTACATCCTACCAACAAAAATTGTCATCTAAATACGAAGTATGAACCACGAAATATTTTTTGGTAAGCTCACAAAGGCTAGCAAAGCAAGCATAGGATTGTTGAGGCAAACAATGTGATTCCGTATGACTAGAAACTTGGCGAAGTAAATCATTCTATCGTGAATATCTAGACTCTATTTAAGATTATATATGGCAAAGAGAAAATATAAAAGAGGAATATGTAAGTAAGTTTATATAAATTTTCACATCAATAAATCTTTTAGGGGAAAAATTAAAGATTGATTTTAAATAACACTTTAAAGTTTTGACAGAAACCTATTTATACACCACTACAAAAAAAACTGTAACATCCTGGGCGCTGACGAGGGCAGGGAGTGATCGCTGGTGCGAAAGGGCATGGAAAAGGAGCGGCTCCTGGCAGGCTTCTAGGGATGGGGTACATGAATGAATCGAATCAACACCCGAAAGAGAGGGATTCCAGAGACTGTGCTGGTATGGGACTGTAACAGCCCCAAACCCTGTAGCAGATATTGTCCGCTTTGCCCCGGCCACCCTCGGGCCCGCCGAAACTCACGGTTTTACGTTCTGGGGTTACCCCCAAAAGGCCTCTACTAGGAAAGGTATCCACACCCATATATATGGCATGCTTCGTTCCCCTCACCAACCGATGTGAGACTTTACATCCTCCCCCACTGGGAATACAGCGTCCCCGCTATACACACCGGTCCAGGACCAGGCTCTGATACCATTTGTAACAACCCCAAACCCTGTAGCAGATATTGTCCGCTTTGCCCCCCTTCCGGGACTCACAGTTTTACGTTCTGGGGTTACCACAAAAGGCCTCTACTAGGAAAGGTATCCACACCCATATATATGGCATGCTTCGTTCCCCTCACCAACCGATGTGGGACTTTACACCCTCCCCCACTGAGAATACAGCGTCCCCGCTGTACACACCGGTCCAGGACCAGGCTCTGATACCATTTGTAACAGCCCCAAACCCTGTAGCAGATATTGTCCGCTTTGCCCCGGCCACCCCAAGGCCCGCCGGAACTCACGGTTTTACGTTCTGGGGTTACCCCAAAAGGCCTCTACTAGGAAAGGTATCCACACCCATATATATGGCATGCTTCGTTCCCCTCACCAACCGATGTGGGACTTTACATCCTCCCCCACTGAGAATACAGCGTCCCCGCTGTACACACCGGTCCAGGACCAGGCTCTGATACCATTTGTAACAGCCCCAAACCCTGTAGCAGATATTGTCCGCTTTGCCCCGGCCACCCTCGGGCCCGCCGAAACTCACGGTTTTACGTTCTGGGGTTACCCCCAAAAGGCCTCTACTAGGAAAGGTATCCACACCCATATATATGGCATGCTTCGTTCCCCTCACCAACCGATGTGAGACTTTACAGGGACAGTAAAGTTGGGAATGACTTATAAGAATTAATTGGTATTACCTATACTAACAAGATGCATCTAATTATCGGTAGCCCGGAACGGAAGAACTCCGCAGTTAAGCGTGCTTGACTTGGAGCAATTCAGGGATGGGTGACCTCCTGGGAAGTTTTCCCGGGAAATGTGCGAGTGAGGATAAAGCATGCTGAAAAGTCTCATGTTAGTGTATGGGGACAGTCGTTGATCCTTGCAAGTTGTCAGGCGTTACAAAAACATTGTTTTGAAAGTGATAAAAAATGCGGCTAACATATTTTACTACATTTTGATAAAATGTAGCTAAACGTGGTGCTGCAATAATTTAGCAACATTCTTTTTTTAACTTAACCACATTTTGAATGAGTATAGTAGCCTTTATTTAGCCACATATATTGTTTATTTTGCCACTTTATAAATATGGCTAAACTGTATAGTTAGCCACAATAGAAAAATGTGGCTATTTTGTCTCAAAGCTTTTTTTAGCTACATTCATGACCATGGCTAAATATATGAAATTCATTTTTTAAAATTAATAATATTATGAATTTATTAATCTTAATAAAAAAATTGAAAATTATACTTTTATTATTCGGTATGTAATTTAAAAAATAACATGGTACACCATTTAATCATGCAAATTGCACTGAAGTATTATGTGTACATAATTTGATGTGTAACTAACATTTTTCATATAATTATTGAAACAATGCTACAGTTGCAGAACTAAAAACCACAACATGTGGCTCAGTTTCCCTGTGCGGGCAAATTTTACAAGCCTTTCAAATCTCACTA
This sequence comes from Gastrolobium villosum, assembly GCA_032173675.1. NCBI lineage: Eukaryota > Viridiplantae > Streptophyta > Magnoliopsida > Fabales > Fabaceae > Gastrolobium > Gastrolobium villosum. Next base: position 35,447 of record JAVKPL010001888.1, on the reverse strand, counting down.
TAAGTAAATGCCTTCCCCCAATTAGTTCAACACTCGAAGAATATCTTATTGTCTAATCCAAAAAAGAAAATGTTCAAGCCACCTATTTGGGTAACTGAACAAAAAAAAATAGCTATATAGTGATTACCTCATTATTCAAAATATCATTATTATACATGAATCATTCTCCTAAACTAAAGTATAGCGCTTTATATCAATCTTGTAGGACTTGTTCTTCTATGCATCCTAGTCCTTTGAAGTGTTCACAAAAAAAGAAAAGAAACCCAACTTGTAGATGATTTGAAAAAACAAAATTATCTAAGTTTCAAATTAGATAACTCACTTCCAAATTTATCTAGTAGAATTTGTGAAGAGAAGCCAATTGCTTTTGAGTTTGCACAAGCTGCTCCTTGGTATCTTCATATGCAACTTTGGTATCTTCATATTCAACCTTTATCTCTTCATATCCATTCAGCTTTATTTCCAAATATTTAATATTAATAGCGATGAAACCTAAACCTAAACTTTCCAAAAAAAATTAAATAAAAATATATAATACCAAAAAATATTTAATACCAAAAAATATTGAGAACATTCATAGATCTATAAAATAGTGCCACCTTAGCATTGAGAAATTTTAGTTTATGGGGATGGAGAACTCACTTCCTCTCCAAGATGAATAACCAAATGAACCAAGAATTAAAGCTCGGGATGAAAGGAACTGAGTTCCAAGTTGAACTCTATTAGATTTTAAACAGGAAAGAACAAAGATAAACATTAGGGTTTAGGGTTTTATAAGAGTTATGTTGTAGGAAAAATGATTGTATTATGTTATAGAGATTCGTTTTGCGTGCCAGAGTTTTTTATTTTTGCTGCGGGCCCCACAAAATGTTGTGTGTAAGAAATTTTTTGTGATTATGTTAAATGATAGATGATAAACCCTATGGTTTATCCCTAATAGAAGAGACAAATAGAGGAATGAATAGAAATGAAAAATATTTTTTAGAAAAAAAAATTATAATAAAAAACTCACAAATAGCTTTACTCCATTTTGAAAGTAATGTCGGTAATTGAGGATATTTTTGAATTTTTATCAACATGTCAATAAATTGTGATTAAACTGATGTCGTTATTGGCTATGTTTTTTGTAGTGCAATGTCTTTATATAAATCTCTGTTTTGTGCCACTATGTTAAGTAAAGATTTATCATGATATTTATGTTGAATTTCTTTTTGCCAAGATATTTATTCTCGCCAGGGTAAGCATCAATGCTTGGGGTTAGTTGCATGGACCACACCTAATTATCGTGGACCCCACCTAAGTTATCATGAATTATTGATGTTCTCCCACACCCTATATATTGAAGTGTTTAAAATCAATCCAGGAAAAAATGTTTATCAACAATTAATTAAGTTTTCAGTAAATAAAAAAATTGTTGATGTGATTAATACATGACACTTTACCATTGATTTTTCATGTTTTCTTTTATAATTGATTTTTTCATGTTTTCTTTTATAATTGATTTTTTCATGTTTTCTTTTATAATTGATTTTTTTCATGTTTTCTCATGATTAATACATGACCATTTACAGTGGATTTGTCATGTTGTCTCATGATCAATACTTGATAATTTACCATTGTGTCTCAATGTTAATCCTCTTATAGAATGTTGAAGTAGTTGGTCATGTGAATTTCAATTGGGTTCTGTTTCTGAAACCTAGAGTTTTGTCATTTGCTTAGCCGGCAAAGAGTATGTAATATACAAATAGATGACTAGTTATATGATTAAATTTTAATTATATCAATTCTTTAGTGCGGAAAATTCCTGTAAATTCTTTAACTTCAATATGAATAAACTGTTTTTGACCAAATTATATAGGGAAACTATTTAAGACGTGCCATTACAAAAAGAAAAAATGCAAGAGAGATTATAAATAAAAAACAATTCCCTTAAACCTTCTTATATTGCTTATTTTTTTTAGCATACTACTACAAGTCTTCATACTTTATCAGTTACGGCTTAATTATCAAGTGTTTTATATGATCAGATTAACTGTAAGCAAAAAAATTATTAGCTAATATTCTAGAGGTCACACAATTGCATGTCATATTAAATGTTTCATTGTTAATTTATAATCACTATTTTCTTAATGCTTTAGCCTTTTGAAGTTATTGTGGTAAGTACACTTATGCTGCCTTACTAAATCACTTTGCGTGTCATTGTTGGTTAATGCTTAGAGGCAAAGCAAAAAGAACAATAATTATTGATTAGAGACTGAACCTATTGATGTTTTTGCTTAATTAGAAGCTCATTACCAGACTGAAATAGTGAGCTCAATTTCATGACAATAAATATCAATATTTGGAATTTAGTATATATATGATATCTTAAGCGTTCATTGCTTAATGTATTAAATATTGATTAAAATTAAGTAATATATATATATATATATATATATATATATATATATATATATATATATAATGAGGTGAAACACTGAACATTCTTATTTTAAGTTTTATTTTTATTGTTCAATCATTTATTGTTTGCTTCCATAAATTTAAAGGGAAAAATATTTCTCTAGTCACCGGAGATAAAGTTATCTCCAGTGGGCTCAAAACGACGTCGTTTTGAGTTATAAAATTAAAAAATTATAATGATAAAGACTAATATAATCCTACAATATATTATAATTACAAAAACATCTTGATTTCCGTCCCAAAATGACGTCGTTTTGGATTCACTGGAGATAACTTATCTCCGTTGACTAGAGAAATCTTTTACCCAAATTTAAATATGTATAAGCGAAAAAATCAATTTTTAAATTGGTTTACAACTTAGTAAAATGTATACATGATTTTGAATAATTTTTCAACCAGTAATTTTAAGAAGAGTAAGGATATTCTAACTACCAAAAATTCTCACTACTAACTTATTACACATCACATCACCATTGGATCAAAGAGAGAATATTAAAAAGTTTTTGAAGAGAGAAAAAATGTTAATCTAATAGTGATTACATAGGTAGTAAGTTGTGAAATTTTTTGGTAGTTAGAATATCCCTCCTCTTTTAAAAAATACAAAGAGGGCTTACGATAGAATTTTAAGTTGTGTGACTGAAATTTAGTTAAAGAATGTGTCAAAGTTACAATAATACCACGATTAGCATCGGAGTTGATTTAGAAATTAAGCAAATGGACTCAAAATGAGAACATCAATCTCCATGCCTCATCGTAGATCCAAATATTTCGACCATTTTTCTCAATTGTCACACTTAAAATATAGTTTTATGTTGACTCATGCAAGATACACGTGAAGTACATTTCAAGTACAAATTATACGTGTACGTATATATTAACCATTTCTAAAAAGAAAAAAAAAAGAGAGAGAGAGAGAGTAAAATCAATAGACTAAAGAAAGTAAACGTGTTCACTTTTAAACAAAATGAAGGGAATCCAGTCAAAAGTATGGACCAAAACTAGCTTGATCACAAATTATAATTACTATAAAGATGCAAAAAAAGAATGATATATTTGGATGGAAAAGCAACATAAACCAACCGACAGCCAAGGAGAAGCATAGATTAGTTTCCTTGGTTTGGAATTGAAGGGATATGAATAGATATGGTAGTTAGAACCACTCTCTTCTCCTTCCACTCACTTCTTTACATAGACACATAAAAAATGAGAGACCAACACACACTATTCCTCTCTCTCTCTCTCTCCATGTCTCTCTCTCACACGCACATACACGCACACACAAAAAAACAAACACACACTAAACGGACCTCCTTTGTTACCTTTTACAGGCGGCGCTACTACCACGAAGTCGTAGAAAAAGTCTTACCCTCTCACCATTCTTCCACTTGTCACCACACTCTCTTACTGTCACAAAACTCTTGCATTTCTCTCTCTCATCCACAAATCAACCCAACCAATACTCAACTAAAAACTAGGACTACTACCCCTTAATTTTCACCATATATATAACACCACAACAACTATCACTACAAGAACAAACTCCATCCCTTGTTTCATTCTTAACCCATTTCCTCCTCCTCCTCCTCCTCCTCCTCTCACATATCTATCTCTTTATTTTTCTCTCTCTCTCTCTCTCTCTCTTTCTTCTTACTTTTTTTTTCTTTTTTTCTTTTTATCATTCATTCTAACCATTCTTCTATTTTTATGGCTTTGATTGTGGATCAACAATCAACCTTCAAGCACTTTTGTAAAATCTGCAAAAAAGGTTTTGGTTGTGGAAGAGCTCTAGGAGGTCACATGAGGGCACATGGAATAGGTGATGAAGCTGGGCACATGGATGATGATGACCCTGCAAGTGATTGGGAAGAAAGGCTTGGTGGTGGTAACGTTCCACCGAGCAACAAACGCATGTATGCTCTAAGAACAAACCCTAATAGGCTAAAGAGTTGTAGGGTTTGTGAGAATTGTGGCAAAGAGTTTTTATCTTGGAAATCTTTCCTTGAACATGGAAAATGCACCTCCGAGGACGCGGCAGAGTCCCCGGTATCCTCTCCGGGCTCCGACGCCGCCGATGACATCGTCGACGACGACGGGATCCGGAGAGGATGTGGTGGTTGGTCCAAAAGGAAAAGATCATTGAGAACCAAAGTTGGTAGCTTCAATTATAATTGCCCTTCAAGCGAGGAAGAAGACCTTGCAAATTGTTTGATGATGTTATCCAATGCCATTGTTGATCCTCTTGTAGCTGAACCTGAAGAGTCATGTGCCTCAGCTAGCAAAGATGAAGACCGAAGAAACCCCATGAATAACTTCATTCCACCATTGTCATGCAGAGTTCCCATTGATAACAACAAGGCCAAGGGTGTTGCAAAAGGGTTATTCGAATGCAAAGCTTGTAAGAAAGTTTTCAACTCTCATCAAGCATTGGGAGGACATAGAGCAAGCCACAAGAAAGTTAAGGGTTGTTTTGCTGCAAGACTAGACAACAACAACCTTGATGATAGTCTCGCAACAACAGAAGATGATGTCATAACACATGAAGAGTTCTTCCCTACAAAATCAAACTCAACGCAACTCCAATTTGATCATCATCATCATCATGGTTCTAATAACAACCCCACGTTGGCCTCTTCCTCTAAGAAGAAATCAAAAGTTCATGAATGTTCAATTTGTCATCGGAGTTTCTCTTCCGGACAAGCATTGGGTGGACACAAGAGGTGCCATTGGATCACATCAAATGCACCAGAAACTTCAACATTGGCTAGGTTTCAACAATTTCAAGATCACATGGATCAAATACCAAAATTTGATAGCTCTTCTGAACCACTTGATCTCAAGCTAGACCTTAACCTTCCAGCTCCAACCAATGACCTTGCAAGAAGGAATGTGTCCACAGAAATTTACTTGCAGCCATGGGTTGCAACAACAAAGGAAGTTGTTGTTAAAGATGATAATAATAGTCAATGTCAGAGTCACCACCACCATAATCAAGTTGACAATGACAATGATGAGGAAAATAATAATAATAATAATAATAATAATAACTCCTACAATGCTAGTTTGATGCAGAATGGGGATAATGAAGCTGATAGTAAGATCAAGTTAGCAAAACTAAGTGAGCTTAAGGATATCAACATTGGTGGCAGTTCTTCACCATGGTTGCAGGTTGGAATTGGTTCAACAACTACTGATGTGGGGACTGATCACTGCTGATACATAATTTTTTTAATTTTTTTTTTTTTGGACAAAGCATTGTGAGGATCATCTCATTTAGTAATTAATTGCTTTGGATTTTTGTTTTTTTAAGTAAAGAAATGTAATTATTTATACAAACATGATCATAATTCAATGTTTTTATCATTAGCTACAGTTTTATCTTTTTTCTTCTGTACATGTTTATGATATGAGGTTATATTCTGAATAAATTAAAGGGGAAATTTATATTAACAAATTTTTTGTTTACAAATTCTTACAAACTACACTAAGTATGACCGGTCATATTAGTGTAATTTGTAAAAAAAAAAATTTGTAAATGGATCATTCCCCAAGATTAGAAGATCAATTTTTGCACAACTTCTTCTTCTTGTTCTTTTTTTTTTTCCTTGCCAGATTCGGGTGAAAACGTGCTTCCTTCACCAGAGTGACAAAAAAATTTCTTTTATTTTGGTAAAAGTGACAAATTGCTTTAGCAATTTGTGATATCAGTGTAAGATATTTAAATATAAATAAAATCAATGAATAAGATTAAAAGTATAATGTATATAGTGGCGGAGACACTTGGCCCTAGCTGGTGCCTTGACATCAACTGATTTTAAAAAATGTTACATATTTAAAAAAAAAATTATGATATAGCTTTGGTATTAGTTAGGTTTTTAAAAATAATACAATATCAATACTAGCTGAATTTTACTAGTTGGGTCTTGTCCCTGGCTTCGCCACTGACTTGGTAACCAGGAAGTGACTTTGCACTAGCTGATTTTCATGTTTTCTTGAAAAATTATGATACAACCATGATACTGGTTGGATTTTTTAAAATGGTATAGCCTTGGCAATGACTAGATTTTACCTGGCTGCAGTGGCGGACGCAGAAATTTTTATTTATGTCTGCATACTTAGTGGTAAGGGCTCGGGTAATTAGAAAAATTAAATGTATTAAAAAATAAAAGAATATAAACAAGAAGAGAAAAGAAAACTATTCATATATATCAAGCTTTGTTATCTCACGCATATCTTATTTTTTATAAATGCTATTTCAAGTTAGAGAAAAGTACTTTTTTGGTACTCAACAAATATCACTGGGCCCAATTTAATCTCTTAGAGAGAAAAATTCGACTCATGGTTCCTCTTAAATTTAAAATAGATCCATGTTAATTATTTTGAGAGACTAATGTAGTTCTTCTTTGAATTTCAGAGAGATCACAAGTTAACTTTTTTCTAGGGGATTAAAATGGGCCTCATGATTTTTGTTAAAGACCCAAAAAGTACTTTACTCTTTGAGCTATTTCAAACTATTAAAAAAATTAAATATTATTTCAAATTATTCACATAGCAAATCGTGCGTTACTAGTAGAGATGGCTCACCAACTATTTATATATATCAAGCTTTGCTATTTTAAACGAATTTTTTTTGTTTTGAGTAAATACCTTTTGGCTCATCAACAAAAAATACGGAAGCCATTTTAATACTTTAGAAAAAAAGTACTCATATTAGTCCTTTTTTAGGGACATGGGTCTTCTTTTAATTTCAGAGGACCACAAGTCGACTTTTTTTTTCTAAAGAATTAAAATAGGGTTTCGCGTTTTTTATTGAGGACCCAAAATAATATATTTTTTTTTTTTTATGTCTGCACTTGCCCACATTGGCAATCATATAGGTTCGCCAATACCTGGCTGGATATTTTGGCACTGGTTGGATTTTGTTGGCAATGGCTAGGTTTGTTTCCCGACTCCGTCACTAAATTATCACCGTAAAATAATCTAATTCATATATAAAACTCTTAATTATATAGCAAAATCAATAATTATGCAGTTTTTAATAAAATAGCTGTGTAAATAACATTTTTAATCTCAAATTCTTATACAACATAATTGCCAATTCGTAAAAGGATTAATATTTCTGATATTATAGAAAATAATTTTATCACCTATATATATATATATATAAAATTATATCAGCTCGTTTTTTTTTTTTTTGTGTGTGTCTCTTTTCTGTTTACATGACTCGATATATATGCGTACACACGTGAAAAATATTAATCACATTCGTAAAACGTGGAGAATTGAGAATTAGTGTGTATTCCCATATTTTTCGCGCTACCGTGATTTGTTATTTCCTCATACATAGTTGGCTCATACTTGAGTTGACCTACGACGACAAAGGTAGATCAATAGTTTATGTGGCCCCACCGTTTTCTGTGCTAGCTACTGACAGACACAGTTCTAACTTCTACCTTGGATTGAATCCACCCAGCTGTTAAAAAATTTGTATTTACTTCTCTCCTAAACTAAATCTCATTTCTATTATTGCTTATGTATTTATAAGATACGTATTTTGCTCAAATGTAATAAATTGCTCAGTGCTTTTATAACTCCAAACAATTGTTTTCACAAAGTTTCATGCAGGCATTTCCAAAGTTAGGTTATTAGAAATTAATTTATGATATTGTTAATCGCATCACTAAGATCATGTAAGTGTAAGTGTAGTGTGAATTTCTCTATATCACTACAATGTTAACTAATTAAGTAATTATTAAACTAAAGGTATATGTTTTTTGAGCTACTATATAGTTACTAATGGTATAAATTGATTTTATCTTTAATTTCATTTACTAAGAAATTAATACGTATAAGAAGATATCAACAACAGTGATATAAGAGATTTTACGTGAAAAATCCAACTAGGAACAATCACGGGAAGAGCTCTTAAAAATAATCCACTAAAAAGATCTAGAATATCAACAACAACAAAATTCTCTCTATGTGAAAATAATTTTAATATTATTTTCTCTGACTCCATCGCTCTAGAGATGTTCTAATAACTTGATTTTTTTTTGTCTAGACTCTCTTTAAAACTGTTTCTCTAAAGCATATTTCTTATGCTTTTCTAGGAAAGTTTAACACTTGCTCAAACATCCTTTATGTAGACAACATTTCATCTATCACGATAAATATTAACAACCACCATAGTAATAATATTTTTTTCATGTAAAAAACAAGTAGCCTACCATATGTGAAAACTCAAAACCCACCTTATGTGAACAAACATATGATGAGAATTTGTTCATGTTTAGCTTATGAGGGCGCAAACCAAGGGGAACGATCAAAGTAGTATAATCTTTTTAAAATAAATTATCAATATCATATGAGTTTAGTGTTTCTTCTATCACAATATATACAATTATTTCCTGCAATTTAAAATGATGTTATTTTCAGATTTGAAAAAATAAAATATTCATGTTAATAGAGAGAAGTAAAATTTCTAATATATGCCTTTTATTTTTTTTCCCAAGTCTCAAAATAAACATTATTTTGGAACTGCATGACGAGAAAAACATATACTTTAATTTAAAAACTATTTATCAGAATTGTATAATTTGATTATTTTTTTAACACTTTTGGCCATCATGTGTGCTCCACAAATGTGACATGTGTAAATCACATGATAATGGAAAAAATTATCATAGTTAAAATTGATGAAATTATATCAATTTACTAAATATGTTTCACAATTTTATTTTATTTTTTGGGTTTGGCGTATAGTAAAAGTTGAGTTTCCTACACATACATCGGTATTTTTATTGTTTTTTTTTTAAATGGTGGACCCCGCACTAATTGTTTCTATAACATGATAAGATGATTGTCCTACAATATGATATTTATTTTTTTCTTTTCTTAATATATTGTCCCACAAGTTGTGTCATTCCAATCTCACAAAAAAGTGAGACCCACACATTTATTTATTTTGCTCCACTCTCTCTCTTCCATAATTGTTTCTTTCTCTCACTTAAAATGACACAATTTTATATTCTTTAAAATCATAGATACTTATTCCTTTAATAAATGCGTCCGAATCCATTAGTGCAAGATTTCCCAAAATGGTTCAATGATACTAGTGTAGAAGCATAAACCATAAAACTTCTGAAACTGAGTAAAAGTAGAAGTATGCAGAGTCACGATAACAATCAAGATATGCGTATTCTACACATTATTCATTTTTGATTCATTATTTGAATGGAAGTGAAAAAATATTAGAAATTTAAACTTTGAATGATTAAAAATACTAATTCATTAGGAACCAAATTAAAAATAACAGATGCATGTTTCATAGAAATAAATAAATAAATAAATATCTTGCTTCTATTCAAAAAGTGAGATTGTATAAGCCCGATCTATTTAACTGTTAGGCCGAAAAGACAAAGGATTAAACGATCTGATCTATATAGTATGGACCATTTAAGGTTGGCCTGCAAGTCTAAACAGACCAACTTCTTTTTTTCTTTCTTTTTTCTTTAAAATTATACAAGTTAATAACATTCAAATTATATCAAATCAAAACTTTTAATTAATTCTAAAAAAGTCATAACAAATCTAAGCTTAAGAAAAGGCAAAAAAAAAATCTAAAATTTCAAAGCGAAAATTAAATCTAAGGTTTTTTTAAATAAATAAATGATATTTCACTAGTATTATAAAATTAGTATTATAAAACTAGTATTATATAAATAGAATTTTTAATATTATAAATCTAAGATTTTATTTGTTTATAAATTTGTTAATATTTTTTATATTTCTAAGTTTTAATATATAAAATCGAAGGTTGGCAAGAAGCTACAGAATGAGGGTTGTGCTCTGCCAGCAAGAAGAAGAAAAAGAGAAACAAAAAGATGAAAGAGCGATGCTTTGAGAAGAAAATTTCTATAAATTTTTTCAATTTTTCTGTTTTTGTTTTGGTGATAAAGCCATAGTTTTGTTTTTGTATGGAGAAAAAGAGAAAAAGAAGATAAGATCATAGTTTTTTTTTTTTTATATCCTTTTATTGTAGAAATAGGGTCTGGTCGATCCTTTTGTTGGTACGAAAATGATTTGGATTGATGATGCTGCATTTTCGTTGTTTTAGTTCTTTTGTTCTTTTTTATTTTGTCCGCCTGTTTTGTGAAGAAAAAGATGAACAGAGTAGAAATGCTGGATCAGTACAAAATGTGGCTTTTTATTGAAAAATGTATTTCTCTAGTCACTGGAGATAAAGTTATCTCCGGTGAGCCCAAAATGACATCGTTTTGCGTTATAAGATTAAAAAATTATAATGATAAAGACAAATATAACCATGCAATATATTATAATTACAAAAATACCATGATTCCCCCCTCAAAAGGACGTCGATTTGGGTTCACCGGAGATAACTTTATCTCCGGTGACTAGAGAAATCATTTATCCTTTTTTATTTTTGTCAGAATATCCAATGAAAAAATTTCCGTTGATATTTTTGACGAAAAAAATTCCATTGGTATTTTCAACCGAAAATATTTTCTTTGGTATTTTTAACGGAATTTTAGTTAAATTCCTTTGAAAATTGTGACCGAACTTTTTGACAAAATTTATTAAATAAATATTATATCATGGTTTTATTTGTCGATGGGAATTTAAGGCTTTTGATGAAAAAATTTCTGTCGAATTTTTCAACGAAATTTTTCCGTTGCAAATTTCAATGAAAAAAAAAAATTCATCGGCTTTCGACAAAGTATTTTTAGACGAAAAATTTCGTTCAAAATTTCACCAAAAAATGTATTTTCGATGAAATTCTCATGGTTTGCAACTGAGAAATTTGGTCGAAGATATGGATTTTTCCAGTAGTGATAGTTATTTTTAGGAAATATTATTAAAAATATAAATATAAATAGGCTAAAGGATCTGTCCATAAAATAAACAAATTGACATGCAGGCAAAAAAATGAATCAGACTAAAAATATAAAATTTTAAATCCATATGTATTTTTTTATCTCACTTCACATAATTTTAGAAAATAAGTGATTCAGTGCAACGAGTTTGACTTGTATTCCTAAATCAAGTTGAAATAATGGGAAGTAGCATGAAGTGACGCAAGTTGCGATTAAATTAAAGTTCCCAAAGTCGTCTATCAAAAAAAAAAAAAAAAAGTTCCCAAAGTCACAATCCATAAGCAAAAGCAGCGTGCAATGAGTTTCCGGACGCATGGGATTCACTAAATAGTTAAAAATGAAATTTTACGTAAAAAATCATAAAATAGAAAATCCTAATGTAAAAAAAAAAAAATTTAAATATAAAATATAAAAGCGCTTAAAATATTGATAAAAACATTTTTATAAAAAAATCAAAAAATATAATAATAAATCAAGATTTTAACTACTATGATTATCGGTAAAGCATCATAAAGGAAAGGTTAAAAAGGATATATAAGTTGGAAATCGAAGTATAAGAAGTGAAATTTCACATTCGTTAAAAATATATTAATTTAAGATTATTAAGTGTAAGACCCATAAATTTAACACCTTAAAATTTTAAATTAAAATGTGTTATGAGTTTGTCTCTTTCTTACTTAATAGTGATATTTGAACCAATTTGACTATAGTTTTCTAAAACCATGATACATCACATTCATGGGTTAGATTTAAATTGTTCTTGTTTTCTTTCGAAATGCTAGACTTGAAGAAAAAAATTACTTAATGAGAATAGTTTAGTTGGTGATATAGGTTTACTACGGTGGGAGAGAACGTGAGTTTGATTCTTACCAAATACATTTTTAGAAATGGATGATAAATTTTATTTATAATTAAGCCCGACTCGGGATGACTTTCATAATCCTTTCAAAAAATTAAAATTTATAAGAATAATGGGGATTAACTTGTCTCAAAGAGATAATTATATGTATATAAAAAATCGAAAAAGAAAAAATAAAGTGTTTGAGCTATTCGTTTTGAAAATATCTTTAATAAAATAAAAAAGAATATATACTTAACTTGAAAAAGTGACCGTGGGAAACGCGATGGACTTCCGCGTGACGCAAGATGAGTTCCGAATTGTGTTCGAATTCTCTAAATTAATACAAAATTAACATTAATGAAATTACTCATTTACAAAATTGTCACTTGTTTGGTTCACTTCTGATTTTATTATTTTTGAAAATTTTGTTTCATGGAATTCTTTTTGAAAATTTTATAATGTTCGGACAACCGCTGCACCTCTGGCGGCGCCAATGACAATGATATCAATTGAGAGTGAATAATTTAAGAAAATAAAATCAATTACTGTTCTTATTTTTAATTTCAAAAGTAATTTATGAAGATATGTTTTCAAAATTATTATAAATTAATTCAATCCAAGAGATTAAATTTTTAATGGAATGTACGCATTATTTTATATTTTTCCTTAAACCATCTTTCTATGTCAATAGTCTTATTGGAGCTGAGACAATTAACACGTGTCACCACACCAAGATTCCTTATTTTGTTTTAGGGTTTGAAACATGAAAATTAAATTTTTTATTAAAAAATAGGGTGACAGGAACTGAACTCTAGTCCCTAGTTGTAGAAGTTCCAATATTAGGGATAGGTTTAGCAAAAATAAGCCAATCCATCGGGTTGGCTCGTAACCCAGTTAAGATGAGTCGGGTTGGGTTACGAAAAATGAGTTAGTAACTCGAGTCAGCTCGACTCGTTTCAACTCGAAAAAAGTCGAGTCAACTCACGGGTTAAACGGGTTGGCTCGCATGTTATGATTTTTTTTAATTATTTTAATATAAAAGTATAAAAATTAATGAAGGTAAAGTGGAAAGTTAAAACCTAAAATCTCAATTCCAAAGATCTAAACGAAAATATCCTACAGTTGCCAATAAATCAAAAATCGTGCATTAAGGACCTTTTTTATAGTATATGTGACAGTGTGAATGTGGTGCCAACCGCCCATAAATCCAAGCCCAAATGCAAAAGGAATTTTCTACGGTTTATCTGTATAATGTCTTTGTATTGAATGAATTAATAATTTAGGGGAAAAAATTAGAAGTTACAACATCAGTGAATTTTTTTTTTTTTCATTTTTTCAAGCCAACCCGCGAACCAATTCTAACCCAACTTGGTTCGGGTTGGGTTGAGTTTTCTGCCTCGTTTATTTTTCGAGTCAACCCTAACCAGACTCATTTTTTTCGGGTTGAACGCGGGTTAGGTCGAGTTGGCCCGTTTTGCCACCCCTAATTAGGAATGACAATTTTCAACATGATCCGTTGATAAAACATAAAAAATTTATATTCGAGTCGACTTGTTTTCAGATTCATATTGGTAAAAATTGACATGAAAAATTCGTAATGTGTTACCTTTCAACTTGCAAACACGAAATTGACCCGCATTAATTTTCTTATAAGTTATTTATGCTATGTCATGTCACATATAGGTTATTTGTGTTTTATTGTATCACGTCAACCGACGTAATGAACGACACATTTTAAGGTTGACAGGTTATTTGTGTCATTTGATCATGTCGTGTCGTGTCAACTAGCATAATAAATGACACACTTTGAGATTGGAGATTATTTGTATCATATCGTGTCAATTGAAAAATACATAGGTCATGTTCGTGTCAATGATTTTAATCCCTTTTTCAAATTTATGTCAAGTTTATGTTGAATGCATTCATATTTGTATCAAATTTGTGTCGTGTGACTCTTTGTGTCGTGTGAAACCAAATTGCCACTCATGTTGATACCATGATACAAATTCATTCAAGAAGACACATCTTAATTGAATTGGAGGATTCTCGGATAGTTTTATTGTTCACAATAAAGGAGAGATCTTTTGACTCCGATGGATTAAAAATTCTTACTTCTCTTCTCATAACATTGATTTTCATCTATCTAACTATTATAATTTATTGAGTTATAATCAATTAATTAATTATTAATTCTAAATAAATTATAATTGTTGAATTGACGAAAATCAATATCTGGGATAGAAAATAAGACTTGCTATTCTTATATCGGAGTGAATTGATCCCTCATTTTCACAATATCGACACTCATATATAAAAGAAATTATTAGAAGCAAAGTTGTTACAAGGTATCTCAAAAAGGTCTTATTTATATCAATTAAAAGTTATTTGAATATAATATCATCATAAAAACATACAAATAACTTAATTAAGTTTTGTTTCGTTTTTTAATTATAAATAGAAAATTAATTTTAAGAATTGAAATCAAACAAAGCCTAAGAGCCCATTTGACACATTTTATTTTTAAGTTAAAAGTTATTTTTAAGCTAAAATTAAAGAAAAAAATTTAAAAAAAAAGTTAAAAGTTGTTTGATAATTTTATAATGTTGTTCGTAGGATTTTGAAAGGAGGTAGATAAAATAATTTGTTAAGGTAAATTATTAAGGTTAATGATAAAATCTATAAATAAAAATATAGAACAAGGGTATAATTGAAAAAATATATAAAAATTCTAAAAAATGGACATACATTTAAAAAAAAGTGCTCCCGAGAGTTTTTAGCTTTTTTCTTTTGTTTAAAAAAAAACTCTTTTTATGAAAGAGCTTTTATAAAATTATATTTTACTAAACTTCTTCTGGAAAAAGATATGTTGGCAACAAATTTTGAGATAACACGTGAAAAACTTTATATCGAGAATACATCAAATTCATATTCTTCAATTTGGTCTTATCTTCTATTTGTGTGCATTTCTACCTTGAAAATAAATCCTATAATAATTTTGGCTCCATAATTGTCACGAGTAGTCAGGTTTTTTTTTGTTTTTGTTTTTTTGGTGAAAAAGTGGTCAGTTTTAAATTTGCTTTCGGTGTCATTCTATGTTTAATCTAGTTTAGGATTTGTAAATCAATTGTTTAATTAAACAAATCAAATACTATCCTGAAAACCCTAAAAAGTTAATTCTTTTTCTTTTATTAAAATTAATAAATCCATAATTAACTAACATAATTATTTTTTTAGTATTGTTTTCTCCAGAAATTGTTGAATTACCCGTGACACTGTAACTACGAAAGTTTTATCTTATTTACCAAAAAAAAAAAAAAAAAGTTTTATCTTTGCACTTTTTGATCTTGCATATATTTGTGAGATCACGAATTCTTCTTTAAGTATGTTGTTATCTACTTAAACTTTTTCTCACTTATTTATACATTAGTTTTTATTTTAAAATATTAAAAAAATTAATGTCATAATTTTAAATAAAAGATACTAAAAACATAAATAATTTACAAAAAAATTAAAATAAAAAAATTATATCCTCATCAAATAATTTTTTTGAAATTAAGTTTTAAATTAATTGTCAATATTGATGGTCGATTACTAGTGGTAGTGGTTGGTGCAGTGGATGACAGGTAGGGTGGCTGGTTGAAGTGGTAGTGACGGTTATGGGGACATTGGTGATGGCGTCGGTAATTGCCAGTGACAATTGCGGTGGCTGACTGATGACGACAACGTTTATGGTAATGGTTAGTGCTTGATGGTTGTGGGTGGCGATGGTTAGTTGGTGACCAATGGTGGTGGTTGGTGCGGTGGTGGCACGTGGGAGCGGCTAGTGAAAGTGATGATGGTGGTGGTGCCAATTGTGGTAGCTGACTAATAGTGGTGGTGGTGCCAATTGTGGTAGCTGACTAATAGTGGTGATGGTTGGTGTCTAATGTCTGGTGATTATGTGTGGTGGTGGCTCGAGGTGGTCAATGGCGACAACGAAGGTGGTGGTGGCAGGTGATGGTGCGGTCAATGGTGACCGGTGGCAATTATGATGGTTGATTGATGGCGGTGGTGGTGGTGGTGATGATGATGGTTAGTTCCTGGTGGCCTAGGGTAACAGTGATAGGAGGTGGTGGATGGTTGGTGATGGTGTCAGTGGCCAATGGCGATGACAACTACGGTGGTGGATGGTGTGGTGGTGTTTGGTGGTGACGGTGCATCGGTGACTAGTGGAAATTGTGGGGTCTTAGTGGCGGAGCCACTTTGGTGCCAGCAGGTGTCTTAGCACCAGCTCCCCTTCAGCAAATTTCACTCACTACCATGACTTCAGGTAGCACCAGTAGCTGAAAGCAACTGCACCCTAGCACAATGACATTGGCTAGTTTTCATTCAGTACAATGGCTTCAAGTATTACCACCACACCTTCCTCTTTGATGCTCACACACGAATGTTTCTCCCTCTCTTCGCTCATTCTTCATCCTCATGCCCCATATGGTAAGGAGGCTGACTAGCTATCATCCATGATTCCTTACTTTTTTTTAAGGAATAATACACAAAGTACAAATAAGAAGAAGCAAAGAACAAATGCAAAAAAGGGCACTTACTAAACAGAACAACTATTTATTTATTTTTTCTCCAATATTCTCATACTTTTTCACTTTTTGGGTTTTCCATTCTTTGTATCTACTACAGCTGCTAGCGGCGTGCTTCTACTTTTGTGATTGCCAATAACCTTGTTTTTTATTTTTTTAAGACAATAACCTTGTTTTTAAATTATCTCTATTAACTTTCATATGTTTTAATACTCCATATAGAGGGGTGTTATTTTTTTGGTCCATCACCACCCATTGTGGTCGTCTCCTTCCATGGTAACCGCTCTGTATTTCCAGCATCCACCATCTAATTGGGTATGTTTCGGACAAAGCAAACTGAAGAATGCTTGAAAGTTTCTCTTTTTTGTAAGTCTCTCTTTTTCACTCCAAAAGAGGAAACTTTTGTACTTATATGTGTTTGTCTCTTAAGACACTCAAAAAGTTTCCAACTTTTGTGTTCTTTGTACATGTTCTTGATGTGTTAGGTTTGGTAGATTTGAAAAATCAGTAAAAGAAAATCCACACCGTTGTTGCCCAACTACAAGATTAATTTGTGTTATGTGTACATTGTTGGCACAAACTAAAAATTTGTTTTGGCACCTCCACCGTGGGGTCTGATTGATGGTGATGTGGCTGATGCTTGGTGGTTGGGGGTGGTGGCTGATAACTCATAGCGATAGTGATAGCAATAATGGTGGTAGAGGTGGCCAATGGCCGACAGTGGCAATGGGTGGTCAATATTAAAGGCTAACCCTCACATGACCAACAAAGTTTGTTCGAGAAGAGCATACACTATGTATGGGATGAGAGGGATGTGACGTTTGCTATGGTATTACATCTATTCTTAACTTTGAGTTTCTCCTTAAGATAATTTATCTTGTTGGGGAAATGATAAAATGAGCCAATAAGATAAACTTATTATATTTTGTTGATTCACCAAACAATGGATAAAAGCATAATATGATAGCTTATCGTATTGCGTCCTTCAAACGGATCCAAAATAGTTGTTGATTCCCCAATCACAAAGATCAACTAAGAGGTAATTTTTTTTAGCTTAATCAATATTCACAAATTTGAGTCTTGAGTAAGTAGTGTGAAATTTTGGTAAGGATTTTATTTTCCTTGTGTGATCTTGTCGGCTCAAATTCAGATTAAACAACAATTATTCGCGACTGAGCACCACGAAAAAAAAAGTGAATAATATTGAACATTAAATAATATATCCAAATTCCAAACATATAACTTATATGAAGGGATTGTAAGTGAAGTATTTAAGCATCCATCTATAAAAGCTAAAAAGGAAACAAATTATCACACGTCTTGCATTTACATGGGTTTTATGCTATGATGCACGGACACGGGACACGAGACACGACACAACACGACACGTCAACACGTTAATTAAAAAAATGTCATGTTTCGACACGTTGGGACACGTTTTAATATTAAATATTTTTAATATATATAATATAATTTATATTGAATACATATATCAGCCCATAATCAGTCATATAACCAATCAAATATTCAAATTTTATAACATAAATATAAACAAAAATAATTTTTCGTACCTTGTTAATTTTCATGTCAAATTTCATAATAGAAAAAAATTAATTTATAAATTATTTTTTTATGTTTAATTAATAAATTAAAATTAAGACCTAAAAAAGTGTTGGATGCGTGTCGGAACGTGTCGGATGCGTGTCGGAACGTTGCCCACGTGTCAGAAAAAGTTGAATACGTGTCGAAAAGATGTGTCGGAGAGTTGACCACATGTCCCAAAATATTGACCGCGTGTCGGAGAATGTCGATGTCCCACACGCAAATTTTGCAAAAGTTAGCATGTCGGTGCTTGTTAGGTTTTATGTATGTGGAACTAGTAATTTGCGATTAAACCTTTATTTGGCTGAAAATATGTTTTTAGTTAAGCTAAAAAAAAATAAAAAATTGTTTAAACCAATAAACCATTGCTTTTTTTTTTGTTTTATACTAATTTAACCAGTTTTTTCAGTGGTTCTTAGCTATTGTTTTATGGGTTGAACAGACTAATCACAAAATTCTTTTTTTTTTTTTTTGGTTTTATCTATGCCACTAAATTTATTATTTCAAAAATAAATAATTTTAAAACCCAATTATTGCAATAGGGATGTACGGTGTATGAGAACTAGTAAGTATCCCATCCATTGTACAATTGTTTTAAATTTAAAATTATAAAGTTTAATAAATATAAAAGAAAAGAAGAATATTTAAAAAAAAATGTAAAGTATGGATACTTAATTAATTAAGATAGAATATAAAGTATATTTATAATAAAATATGCATAATTATTTCAAAATAATTTGAATTTAAAATTGAAAAAAGAAGGATTGTATATGTACTCTTAAGGTTCTTCCCCCCCGTCGGTAGGCCTGTTGCCTAAAAGTTGGTTAGTTACCAATTGGGCTATAGCCCAACTAGCAATGGACCACTTCTATTAATATATGTAAATAAATTAAGAAAAAAATGTTAAATTACTTTTTTTTTTTTTTTTGGTAAGCATGTTAAATTACTCTTAACTAATGGTTCATGTTAATATGAAATATAAATTTTCCCTTGACCCCATAATACCTTTCCAAGGTCTTTTTTAAAGCATATTAAAGTACAACCTTTCTCTCATTACCAAGTTTAGAAAAATGGTAAAATACAAGGCTTCTACCAAATTCTCATCAATTCCTCCTGTATTACTTCTGGTGCTCTGAAGTCCAACAACAACAATCATATCACACACTTCAATTACAATTTCAAAAGACCATTTTTTTTAATAAAAAAATCCTTATTAAAAAGTAATTTTGTAAGCAATTTTTTTGGAGATATACTATAGGATTGATTAGAATGAATGTGTTTGAATTAATATTTATTGAATTTTGACGATTTATTTTAGACTTGTAATAAATCACCGAAGACGATGAAAATACGACCGAAAGAAACAAGATTTGGAAGTGGTTCGGTTTGGTTCAAAACTGGTTCGGTTCGGTTCGAAACTGGTTCAGTTCAGAAGTGGTTCGGTTCAAAATTGGTTCAGTTTGGTACAAGATGATGAAAACACGGCCGAAAGAAACAAGATATGGAAGTGGTTCGGTTCGGTTCGAAACTGGTTAGGTTCGGAATTGGTTCGGTTCAAAACTAGTGGTTCGGTTCGGTTGGAAACGGTTCGTCCGAGAACTGCGATGAAAATACAGTATAAAAATGAAAAAGGAGTCCGAAAACTGATAAGGAGACAATATCTGCAAAAAGGCGATGAACAATGGTTCACCGGAAAAAGAATGGACCAAAGAAAGAAAAAGAGAAGTAAAGAGAGAAAGAGAGAACATTCAACAATTGAGAATGTGAAGGTGGTGATAGCGCCAGAGAAGTGGCGGTAATGGTGTTTGGATGTCCGTTCGTAGAGAGAAAGATCCAGCAGCTACGAAAATACGGTATAAGGATTTTCAAGAAGAAAAGGAACAATACGAAGAAAGGATCAGAACTCTGCTCTGATACCATGTCAAAAAGTAGATACACATAAATTGGGATAATAATTTCTTCTATTCATTCGTTCGTTCATACTTTCCCTCTTCAAATACCCTAGTAACGTCTATTCTAATTTTTAATTTATAACGTATAACAGAAAGATTAAATTACAACTTTTATGACAGAAACGTATAACGGAAAGATTAAATTACAACTTTTATGACAGAAACGTATAACGGAAAGATTAAATTACAACTTTATTACAGAAACGTATAACAGAAAGATTAATTGATATCAGATTTGAATTCAATTTTCAATTCAACATTTTGATTTAAATTGTATTTCTATGATTTTGAAAATATCATATACTAGAATTTGTAATAAAAAAAAATAAACGATTTGAATTGAATTCGAATATATTTATAGCATAAAACCAATTAAATTATATTTAGAAGAGAAGTTTAAAGTTTCATGTTAGTTTAGATAACTATATTTAATGTTAACCAAAATACATAAACAAAAATGTGTGGATCCATATAGATTCATGTGAAAAGAAAAGAAAGTGAGAAAAAATGACCCCCCACTCTTTTTAATATATATTTTGGTGAATATTAAATAAAGTTATCTAATCTAACTTTAAACTTTAAAACTTACGGGAAAAGATCTAAATTGAATTTGTTAAAAAAAAATTACTTTTTTTTATCCAATTCTATCTATAAACGCAGGAAATTTTTTACTTTCCAAACAGTTGATTTGGCATGACCCTCCTAGTCTTCTTTGGTATAAGGATTTTATATTTCTTATTCAACATGAGAATTGAATTCTCATGTTATAGAGATAAAAAAATATGTGGGCCCCGTATTTAGAAAAAATTATGTGTAGGACCCACGTTGGCACGAAAGTCGAAGGGTGTGTAGGAAAATTCAAATTCTCATGTTAAAGGAGAATTATAAAAACCTTGGTATAATGCTAATATCGGAAGTTTCACTTTTCCCAAGACACCTTCCCCCTTCCCATTCTTAGGTAGTTGCCTATGTAATAAAAGTGTTTTATCTTTATTATGTTGTACTAGGAAAAGTTATTGTGTAATGTTATAGAGATTCATTTTGCGTGCCATATTTTTTTCTTTTTTTTTGTTTTAAAATATGTGGACCCCATAAAATGTTGTGTGTGTAGAAAAACTTATTGTGTTATGTTAAAGGAGGAAATGAAAACCCGTAACAAAAATAAGAGTAAAGGTCATTGTGGATCACTAATAAAAAATCGGGTAAATTAGTATCTTGTAACATGATCTAAACAATTTTTCCTACTCAAATAAAAATGTATGTGGGTCTCATACATATAATAAAGGGAAAACATTTTCTCATGTTGCATGTGAATTCAACTCTCATGTTAGTGACCCTTCGATTTGCGTGCAAAATTTTTTTTTTTTTTTTAATAAATATGAGACCCACCACTAGTTGAGTCATAACATGAGAATTGAATTCTCATGCAACATGAGAAAATCAAATCCCTATAATAAAAGGGTTTATCATCTATCATTTAACATGATCATAAAAATTTTCCTACACACACAACATTTTGTGGGACCCGCAGCAAAAAAAAACTCTGACACGCAAAACGAATCTCTATAACATAACACAATCATTTTTCCTACAACATAACTCTTATAAAACCCATAATTAAAAACAAGAAATAAAAAATGATAGTGCGAAAACCAATGGGTGAGTGGGTAAATTTTTTTACATCATGTTACATAATATTAGTTTTTCCCTAAAAGATATGATCTTTATTTTAATTTCTTATAAAAAAAATTAGTCATTTGGTCTCTATGAGATTTAAAGTGGACACAATTTAGTCCTTTTATATGATTAATGTGAGTCTTTTTTGAATTTGTGAGGGATCACGATTTCAATTAAATTGATCCATTTTGAATTTCTTAAAAATCTTGGGACTATTTTTTTTAAGGAACTAAAGTGGGGACCACATTTTTTTGTTAAGGATCAAAAAGAGACTATACTCTAAAAATAAATAAATTGTATTTCATAGAGTTAATTAAATATATTTTAAATTTGAAATTATTTTTAAAAAGTATTATAATTTGTATTTAAATGTGTATAACTTATTAGGATAAAGGTAGTTTTTTTCTAAACTTTTTTTTTTTTTGATAACATTTGTTTCTAAGCTTTATCAGTGGTTAGTCTCCCCAAAATCCGAACTTCCTTATTGACGTTTCAGACAGACAAACAATTTGCAGTCTGGTCAAGCAACATGTTTGAAACCAAAAATTCATTATCAGAAAAGTACTTCTTTCGATCATCATAGATAAAATTATTTCTAGTAAATTTAAAATGATACCATTTTGAGATTAAAAAATTAAAAAATCATAATGATAAAGATTAATATATCCATGTAATATATTTGAATTATAAAAATACATTAATTTTTGTCCTAAAACGGACTTATTGAAAATAACTTATCTCCATTAACAGGAGAATAGTTTTTTTTGGTATAATATTTTTTTATTTTACATGAGAAAATTTTCTCGTGCTACGTGCATAATATATAAGTGGGTCCCTATTAATTTTTTTATCTTCTCATCTTTTTATAGATCCCACACTCATATATTATGTGTATCGGTTTTTGTTTTGCCCTTTAACATAACACAACAAAGTTTACTACGTACAAAACATTTTGTGGGGCCCACACTTTTTAAAACAAAAATTAATAAATAAAAATTAAGGCGCGCAAAATGAATCTCTATAACATTACACTATTACCTTTTTTACAACATAACTCTTATAAAATCCTATGTGTATAAGATGAAAAAAATTTCTAATAAAATACATTGCAAATGTGTTGACATCTACGCATGCAATTTGGTCCTATACAAATTCATTTTTTTTTTTAAATGTCTATCCAAATACTATTCAATTTCCCTTTAGATTATACTAATAATAATTTAAATTTGACCAAATATATTAGCCAATTCAACTAATAAAGTCTTTGCAGGTGAATACAAAAATTTATAGTCAAACTCGACCTTCAACTAAAAGTCTAAAATAGTCTTTTTACCACCCTAGGCATAGAATTTGCATAGATGTGTGTTCAATCTAAACAGTTTGTAATATCAAATATCCCTGGACAAAATTTTTAAATTTATCTAATCAAATTTATTTTACTAAACATTTATCTAAGTTATTTGTCCAAACACAAAATCATAATACCTTTTCTTATTTTACTATCAAATACGTGAATAACATTAACAAAGAGAGTAAGGTCACATAATAATTAGAAAAAATGACATAATTTAACTTGATTTGGTCAAAATTCAAAAATATTTATTGGATAAAACAAAATAATAAGGACCACTCATCTATCCATAAGCAAATATCAATGCATTATTTTCAAAAAAGTTTATAAATATTTTTGAAATTTTTTCCACGAATTCATCAATTTATATGATTTAATTTCATAAAAGTACGGGCGAATTCATACTGTATAGGGTCTCAACGGTGAGATAATTGTTTACATGGTATTAAAGCATCCATGATTACGAGATCACAAGTTCGATCCTCACAATTGATGACTCTTGCGTGATAGAATATATCTTCACTAAATAATTTAGCGAATGTATTGGATTAGGATTTTAAAAGTAAAAAATCTAATAGATTTTAAGAGACTATTTAGAATTTGAGGGACTTTAAAGACTTTTTTAAAAGATTTTTTTTACGATCAAGATTTCATATGATTGTATTTTAAAGGATTTTTACATTGATTACATAAAAGTTAGAAAATTTCTCAAATTATTTTCAATCACATTGAAACCTTAAATTATTTTGTGGCTTTTGAAAAATAAATTTTTAGTGATTTATTGACACAAATTTTTTTGAAATCATTTCCCATAACGGAGGAATTTCGTTCTTGAATGTATTGTTATTAAACATAAGGTTCATATTATAAAAGTTTCGATATTTCTTTAAATCGATATTGTTCCATTGATTTAAAATGAAAAAAAAAAATTGGGTATTTTTGTTCCTTTATTGTTTTCCCACATCTTATGTTATTTTTTATAAAAAAATTATACATTTTTGTGCCAAGAAAAATCGCGATCAATAGTTTGAAAAATTATTTTTTTAAACTTCCAAGAACTCTTAAAAATTGCTCAAATGTAGTTTTGAGATGGATTAAATTAAAATCTTGTTGGGTTGTTGTTTCTGAGTTGTTTTGTGATGAAAATTGCTAAAAAATTTGTTGTTTTTGAGCTTTAATGAAGCTTCCATGGCGGAACCCGATTTCAAGCAAGTCGACCCGCTAAAGGAAGAAGAAGAGACTGCAATAGAGAAATCTCAAGAAATCCTGCGGGTTAGAGTGAGATTGTGAGAGAAGTATCCTATTTATCTTTCTCACTAAAAAGTCTCACGAAATCCACACCAATAAAAAATTCATTAAAATCGTTAGATTTTTTTGTGTGGAGATAATCGTTAGATTTTTGAATACCACAAGATTGTTTCTCCTTTGTTTAAAATCATGATTGAATTTACACAAAAAAGGGAAAAATATTTATGGAGTTAACGCAGATAAGTTATCTGCATTTATTCCCAAAATAACGTCATTTTGATATTGAAATCTTAAAAATTCATAAATATAACACTATTATAACCCTGAAATAAATTAAAATTACAAAAACACCATGATTTTCGTCCCAAAATGACGTCGTATTGGGCTTACTGTAGATAACTTATCTGCAATAACTGCAGAAAGAGTGAACCAAAAAAAATCATGATTGAATACCAATGGATTTAGACGGACTCTAAAATAATCTTTTAAAATACTAATCGAATACCACATTACTTTTTTTCTATTCTTTAAAATCTCAATTGAATACCAATGGATTTTTTGTCCAAAAATAATCCATTAAAATCCTTTGAAATCCCAATCCAGTACACCCTCTTAAATCTTTGGATTGAATTATTTTTTACATATTGATTCGAGCACTATCATACTTATATATAGGGGCAAAAAAATTAATTTATTGTTTTTTAAATAAAAAATTAAGAATTTTTGGCTGTTTTGGAAATAAATATATATTGCACGATATCACGCCCAATTTGAGCGTCACTAATCACGCCTAAATTGAGCGTCACTCAAGAGGCAGTCACACCTAATTTAGGCATCACTCATCGGGTGTTGACACTTGTCACACAAAATTAACAATTTAATCGTAAAACTTCTGAAGGCCATAACTTTTGACTCGGGTATCCAAATTAAACTCATTAATTAATTATTAATTCACAATAAATGATAACCATTGATTGGCGGAAATCAACGGTGTCAAGATATGGTTGTAACTTGTAAGAGGTTGTAAAAAAAAAGTTGTAAGTATAACCTACCTCTTTATTTAATTATTTCCTTTATTAATACAGTTTGACCCAATTAATTTTTGAGTTTAAATCATAAATCAAATCTTTATTTTATTTTCCTTTTTAATAATTTTTTTTAATTTAAATCACAAACCAAATCTTTATTTATTTTTTTATACTAAATCACAAACTCAAAATGCAGAGACTTCTGGGTTTAACTGCTCTTTTAATACCATTTTTTGCAAATTTAAATTGTGTTTGTGAAAATTAAAATATCTAAAATGAGTTGTCATTGCGTAGATCTCGAAAAATTATGTGGAATCAAAAAAAGAATTACTTGATTTGGATACCCGAGTCAAAAGTTATGGTCTTCAGAAGTTTTACGATTAAATTGTTATTTTTTTTTTTTTGAAAAAAAAAAAGTGTAACACGTGTCAACACCTGATGAGTGACGCCTAAATTAGGTGTGATTGCCTCTTGAGAAGCGCCTAATTTAGGCGTGATTAAAAACGCCCAAATTGGTCGTGATATTGTGCAATAAATGTGTAATTATTTCCAAAACTATCATGAATTCATGATTTTTTATTTAGAAAATAATATATAATTTTTTTTTTGCCATATTCTAGGTGGTGTCTTAAGATTATTTTCTTGTTTTAAATTATATACCTTTAACAAATTTTTCATAGGGGCTAAGTATTTTCTTTAAAAAATTAAAAGAGAGAGAGAGGGAATTCGTACACATTACATACGGCACCCCTTATGACTAAGGTGCATTTTTTGTTTTGGGTAGATGACTAAGGTGCATTTTAAGACATGTTGCAATTGATTTAAGCAAAAAAAGAAGGACCGCGTCCTTTGGTAGAAAGAAAAGGAAAGCAAAAGGTTTAGTGTGTTGAGACGTGAGATGAGAGTGTGTGGGTTGGGAAGCACTAGGAATAAGACTTAGGAGTAGCATGAACAAGGACTGGGTCTACCAAACCCTAACAAAACGGCATTTACTTCCCAATCCCATAAAATACTCCATTCTCTAAGGTATGACAGTTAGTTTCCTCTTCATTTCCCCACCTTTCATTCCCATCACACCTTTCAACTAAGATCCAAATTTAAAGGCTAAACCATTATCATCCAAAGAAAATTCCATAGGCCCAATAATTAATGCCTTATTTAAATTTTAACATGTCAAATAATAACTGTTACAATATTATCATATCGGATACCTATGAGGCCTGATCCTCATAATCATAGTCAAATCTCAAAATTTTTGTTTTGGGGATCATAACAAATCACACTTTTTTTTAATTTTATAATTTTCACATTAATTTTGATTATTATTTTTTGTTTGCTAGTAACTAAAGCGACAATTGGCTCTTAGGTAGCCGCCATATATGTAACCGATTAAAGTTTAAAACTGAGAAAGATTCATTAAAGAAATAAAAAAAAAAAAAAAACATTCATTCAGTTTTTTGTTTATTAAGGTCAATTTCCCAAAACGCCGTGGCATTAACCATTGGTTGCCTACGGAAATGTCAGGTAGGTGATGTGAGTTACGTGTAACGCATCAATTTGATGGTTATGGGTTGTCTCTATGCTTTACATCACAGCAAGGTGATGTTAACCATCAGTTCTGCCACGAGTTAAAAACAAAACCAGTTTCAGTTTTCTTTCCTTGACCTGGACAAGCAAGCAACCGGTTTATGCTGCAAAACCACTGCGAATTTCTAAAAATACCCTTTTTCTTTTCTCTTTTTTTTTCCCCAACTCATTTGACAATTATAGAATTTTCAACAGATTAGAGAGAAAATTTCAAAATTAATTTGAATGATATCAATCACATCTTCAAAATCAGATTCTTGAAACTCTCTTTTTTTATCTTAATTCTTAATCCATATCCCAAAGGGTATTCTTGGAAATAAAAGAGATATAGGAATAAAATAAAACAAAATAGAAATACAGATAAAACGGGCAAGTCTCGCATGTTATAAGTATTTAAAAAGATTAAAAATCTTGAATTCATTATGGCGTTTTCTGTGAAAAAGGTAACAAAGTGAAATTACTTCCAAAAAACAAAAGAGAAAAAAAAAATTCAACTTTAATATGGGGAAGGATATTGTGACAACCAAGTAATGTTACACTCATGTGACACCCAATCAATCTCACCGTTAGATCGATTATGTTGATCCAACGGTTATATTTATTTTCATTTTTGTATGGTCATGATTCCCAATATTTAAAGTGAAAGCATTAAATATGTGAAATCATAACCATACAAAGGTGAAAATAAATATAAAGTTTTAAATTTGAGAAATAATGACCATACAAAGATGGAAATAAATATAACCGTTGGATCAACATAATCGATCTAACGGTGAGATTGATTTGGTGTCACATGAGTGTAACATAACTTGGTTGTCACAATATCTTTCCCCCTTTAATATATATATTTTTTTAAAAGGGAGGTTATAGTTACACCTTTTTTTTACAATATCTTACAACCATATTTTATCACCATTGATTTCCGTTAATCAACGTTATGATTTTAGCAAATTAAACTCATTAATTAATTATTAATTCACAATAAATGATAACCGTTGATTAACGAAAATCAACGATGATATGATATGGTTGTAAGAGGTTGTAAAAAAAAGTTGTAACTATAACCTTCCCCTATTTTTTCGGAGGGACAAATTATATTTACAACTCAAATAGTTTACAAATTCTTACAATTATATCTTAATCGTTGATTTCCGTTACTTAACGATTATAATTTATTGTAAATTAATAATAAATTAATAAATTTGATTGTCATTTATTGTGAGTTAATAATAAATTAAATTTAATTTGTGAAAATATTAACGGTGGATTGATTGAAAATAACCTTCCCCCTATTTAAATCGAATATTTATGTGCCTTTTGTGTATTTCTCTTCACTCGCACCTACTCTTTTTATAGTTTTGCATATTGCAAACACACACACGGATACACATACTCACACAACAAAAACAGGTTAAACACAAGTGTGTGTTTGTTACTTTGCTCTGGTTTTTCTTCAAATTTTTTCTCATTGGTTTTTGATGATGATGGAGAAGCACAAGTGCAAGCTTTGCTCCAAGCACTTCTCCAATGGAAGAGCCTTAGGAGGTCACATGAGGTCTCACATGATGAACCTACCTATTCCTCCAAAACCGAACGAGTCACCGCGACAACCACCACCACCACCAACGATTCCACTCAGCTTCGAGGCCGAGTCAGCTTCATCTCCATCACCATCATCTTTCGATCAAGAAAAAGGAGGAGAAGAAGATAAGGGTCTTTCCTATGGCCTCAGAGAGAACCCAAAGAGGAACTTTCGCTTCGCGGATCCTGAATTCTCGTTCCCCGCTGCTGTAGATACAGGGTCCGTGATCCTTCAAGACAGAGAAAGCGAGACCGAGTCATCAAGGAACCTGACTCGGAAACGATCCAAGAGGGCACGCAAACTCAGCTTCGTCGATCACCAAACCACAAAAAGAACCAAACTTTGCAAACCCATTATCAAGAACGAGTCAGCAAGCTCGGTTTCCGACACGACCACGGAGGAAGATGTCGCATTCTGTCTCATGATGCTGTCTCGCGACAAGTGGAAGCGCCAACAACCCGACGAGGAAGAACAAGAACAAGAACAAGAAAAAGAAAAAGAACAAGAAGATGATGATGAAGATCATGAAGATCAAGAAGAAGAAGAGGAGGAAGATGAAGATAGTGATGAATCCGAGGAGGAGCTGAAAACGACAACCAAGGTACGAGGAAGGTACAAATGTGACACGTGCAACAAGGTGTTTCGATCTTACCAGGCATTGGGTGGACACAGAGCGAGTCACAAGAAGATCAAGGTGGTGGATCATGAACCTCAATTGGTGGGGCATGAGAATAATAACGGTGCTATCATGGTGGCTGAGAAGAAAATCCATGAATGCCCCGTTTGTTTCAGGGTTTTTGCTTCGGGTCAAGCTCTTGGTGGACACAAGAGAACACATGTTACCGGTTCAGCAACAGTAACAAACCCGGTTCGAAGTTCCATAAAGTTTGGAGACAGTTTGATAGATCTCAACCTCCCTGCTCCCATGGATGATGATGATGTTAGCCAAATCGATGATTCTGCTGTTTCAGATGCAGAATTTATCAAACCCCATTAGCCAACTAAGGTTTTACTACTTCAAATTAAACTTTTTTTTTTATTTTTGATGAAGTGATTATCCAAAGGTACAAAATTTTGGTTCGGTTTTTTTCAGTTTGATTTTAGATTTGCTCAGTCAATTGGGTTATATGGTTATCACGATTCTTCTTATATTCCAACTGGAATTCAGTTCTTAAGGATTCTTATGCTTTGTTCTGAATGATATTACTTTTAGTTAGAGCATCCATTAATGGAGGAGCTGAACTTTTTATGCTTATTCTGTTATTCATATTAGTACTTTTAATTTCTTAAGCTTTATTTGGGTGTGTTTCTTTTTCTTTGCTATGGCGTTATGCAGAAGAATTTCTAAGCATGCGTGTTTTAGTGGGCTCTGTTTCAGCTTCCAAGCAGATACCAAAGTAACTGTTCTACCATTCATTGTTTGTGAATATTAAATAACAAAGTCATTCTCATAGGAAGTTGATCAACCTTCATTTTTTTATTAATAGAAAATGTAACTTCCACTTCTGACCACCGGCATTGTACAGTTCATGAAGAGGAATATGTTTTCTTCATATATATATTTTTTATTTTACTTTTGGCAAAAAAGAAAACTTATCAGTTTCTAATAATTTTTTCCCCTTTGTTTCTGTTTGAGGCTGTTTTCAGCTTTTCACACATGTCTTCATAACTAGTAGAGAGATTACTAGGTGAATCCGAGAAACTTAATGCCTTCTTGAGAAATATTTTCTATGCTCAGGATCATCCAATGATTCGGTACTCCCTCTCACAACACTGATTTTTTCTTTCCCGTTATTTTTCTTATTTTTTAATTTTACCCTCTCATTTACACTAAGGGACCACATGCCCCACAATAAATTCTCTCGCCTTCTTGGTGTTTGATTCTGATTTTCATTAAATTTTTCTTTTCCATTTTTGGGAAATATGAAAAGGTAATAGTGAGAAAAGAAAAGAAAAAAGAAAAAAGAAAAAGAGCAAGCAGATCCCTTATTTTACTCTTGGATGATAGATTAATTTGGCCTAGTTGGGCGTGACTCAAGGTATCTATCTAGCTGAGGCAGGCCTTTTGATTCTTTAAGGAAAACTTTTAGTCACCCTCATTAAATTTGTAATAAATGACATATGATCCATTTCGTGCAATTGTTTTATTTTTATTTGATTGTTTTTTTATAGGGGTATGATTTTTATTAAGTAACTCATGACACTATTATGATTTAGACATGCTAGAATGCTGAGATTTCACTTGAAAAAAATCTGACTGGTTAACAACTAAACCAAATTAGAAAAAAAACTATAAAGTGAAAAGTTTGGTGCTTAGATGGAACTACTATGTAATAGCCTTTATAAAGGAGGACACTAGCCACTAGCTATTAGCTACCCCTATCACGACTCTTATTAGTGATACTATCTGTTTGTTTTGATTGTGTTATGTTTTTTTTTTTTTAAACTGTTTTGTATAATTTTATTTCTTTTATTCTTAAAATTATTTTTTAAAATAATTAATAAAATAAGTGTTTTACGAAAAAAAATTTGAAAATTAAAAGTCAAAACACAAATAAAAAACAATTAATACATGGGATCTATTTGAATTCAGTTCTTAAAAATATTTGTTTGATTTTCGGAACAAAAAATTAAGGCAAAAGTTTATCAATGTCCCTGTGGTTTATTTTAGAATCATTCATGTTCCTATGATTTTTTTATCACATATGCCCCTGCTGTGGTTTACAAAAGGGTCTATTTTTTATCACATATACCCTTGTGATTTTTTATTTTTTACAAAATACAAGGACATATGTGATAAGAAAAAATCATAGGGGCATAGAAAAAACCACAGAGGCATTAGTGAACTTTTCTCAATAATTAAGAAATGTTATTTGGTAATGTCTATTTTATAAAAATAGTTTTAAAAATTATAACTATTTTTTAGTTTTTATAATCAAATTTAGACAACATGTATAAGAACACATATTTTATTAACAATTCTACAAAATGATTTTAAAAACAAAAAAATCAGAACACAATCCATATAATCTCCTATTCTCTAAATTTAATTCTAAAATGTATAAAACAGTTTTAATTTTTAAAACTATTTTTACAAAATAGATTTTATCAAACAAGTTTTTTTTTTCTTTAAATCAAAAAATATTTTCAAACATAATTCAAACAGGCCTTTAATTCATAATTCAAACAGGCCTTTAATTCATAATTCAAACAGGCCTTTAATTTTTGTACTTCTCGTATTGTTTCTTTATAATTTATCAAATAAAGATTGAATTTCATCTTCTTTTCAAGAATTTTGGTTACTCACACTCCTAACATTAGGTGCATCTTAGATTCCATCATATATATATATATATATATATATATATATATATATATATATATATATATATATATATATATATATATATATATATACGGGAATGTGTATTTGTAGTAAAGAAGTATTATTACATAACATAGGCACATAATTGGTTGTACATTGAACACATATTTTTGGTTGATTTTGAAAATGAAAGAGTAAAATTTAGGTAAATTAAAGAAGAAGTTTTAAAAGATTTGTGTTCAAAATCTATATAGAATCATCATCAAGCAAGATGATAAAATTGTGTCATGCTAAGATATCACTATTAATTTCATCTTGAGAAATATACACATGCTGGGAAAGCAGAAGAAACCAATCTTGTACTCTGAAGTATGGGTGTTCGTGGTCTGGATTGGATCGATTTTGGAAGCAAATATCATCTGATCCAATTCCTTCGGTTTGATCTTGTAATCATCCATTCGGTTTAGATTTTTTTTTTTAAATCCGATCCAATCCAATCCATTTTTTTTCGGTTTGGATTGGATCAGTTTTCAATTTTTTGAAAATTCTAAAATTTGTTTCATGATTATTGTATATTGGCTTTGTAATTTTATTTTATTTTAAATACAAAAGCATCAGTAAACCATAATATAGTTTTTTTAGACAATGAGATATGAAGCTCTACATAGATGAAATTTTGTTGATGAAATATGACTGAATTTTTTTCTTGGGATTAGTTGATAGGCAAATGGGTCTTGGGTTTAGAAATTTTTGGGTTATGATTGGGAAAGAACTAAGTAGGTAGAGAGAAATTAATACATTGAATCGGGTTGGTGTTAAAATTCTAATCCTAGAAATATACATCACTTTATTGATATTCTCCTCTTTAACTGAGGTATTTATACAAGTATCAAAAACAGTATTGACTTAAAAATAAATAACAAACTCTATGAATCTAAACAACTAAACAAACCAATCCTATCCAATTTACATCAATAATTCAACAACCTAAATTCTATTAACAAATTAAATCTTTTCTTCAACACTCCCCCTCAAGTTGGTGCATGAATATCTATCATGCCCAACTTGTTAATGGCTTCTTCAAAAACTTTTCCAGAAACAGCTTTAGTCAATACATCAGCAAGTTGTTCTTGAGACCGTACATGAGGAATCTCAATTATATGATTTTCAAGCTTCTCTTTTATAAAATGCCTATCTATTTCAACATGCTTGGTCCTGTCATGCTGAACCGGATTGTGGGCTATCTCTATTGCAGCTTTGTTATCACAGAAAAGATTCATTGGCTGACTATATATAATTCTCAAATCAGCTAATATATTTTTAATCCATAACAGTTCACAGACACCATAAGCCATACCTCTGAATTCAGCTTCAGCACTTGACCTAGCCACTACCTTTTGTTTCTTGCTTCTCCATGTGACTAAATTCCCTTCTACAAAGGTGAAATACCCAGAGGTTGATTGTCTTGTAGTCTTATCACCAGCCCAATCTGAATCTGTATAGCCTTCAATGCATGGTCTATCATTTTTTGTAAAAAGCAGCCCTTTTCCTGGAGTTCCTTTGAGATATCTAAGAATTCGGTACACGGCTTTCATATGTTCCTCACTAGGGGAATGCATAAATCTGCTTACAATGCTAACAGAATATGCAATATCAGGTCTAGTATGTGACAAATATATTAATTTACCTACCAACCTTTGATATCTGCCTTTATCTGCGTCAATCTGGTTTGGATAGACACCAAGTGAGTGATTCATTTCCATTGGAGTATCTGCTGGCTTGCTGCCCAATAACCCGGTTTCAGAGAAAGATCCAAAATATACTTTCTTTGAGATAAGAAAATTCCTTGTTTAGACCTTGAGATTTCTATTCCAAGAAAATATTTTAGTGGACCAAGATCCTTCATTTCAAATTCAGCAGCTAGCTTCTTTTCCAGAGACTTCATTTCCTCTAGATCATCCCCAGTCAGCACCATATCATCTACATAGACAATAAGTATTGCCACCTTTCCTTTGTTATGCTTAATAAATAGAGTATGATCTGAGTTGCTTTGTTGATACCCAAGCTTTTTCATTGCTAAAGAGAGCCTACCAAACCATGCTCTTGGTGATTGTTTAAGACCATAGAGTGCCTTTTCCAATTTACAAACCAAATTCTGTTTTGAATGTGTTGTCTTCACTCCTGGAGGTACTTCCATGTAAACTTCCTCTTCTAGATCACCATTCAATAAAGCGTTCTTCACATCAAATTGTTTTAAGGGCCAGTCTCGGTTTGCTGCTATAGAGATTAGTATTCTGATGGTATTTAGCTTTGCCACCGGAGCAAATGTCTCTTGATAATCTACCCCATATCTTTGTGTAAATCCCTTTGCTACAAGTCTTGCCTTGTACCTGTCAATGGTCCCATCTGCCTTTAGTTTCACAGTATAAACCCATTTGCAACCAATTGTCTTTTTTCCTTCCGGTAAAGATGTCAGACTCCAAGTGTTATTTTTCTGAAGTGCTTCCATTTCAGTGTTCATGGCTTGCTTCCATTTAGGATCTTCCAATGCTTCTTGCACGCTATTAGGAATTTGTACAGTAGATAATTGATCAATTGTTAAAGCATATGATTCAGATAGCCTATGGGATGACACATAATTGCTAATGGGATATTTCCCTTTCACTTTCAGATTCGGTTCATAAGTAGTCTTTGGAATGCCTTTGTTTGCCCTCTCTGATCGTCTAATGTGTGTATTATCCGAAGGTAAAGGGTCTGTATTCTCAGCAGAAATGACTTCAACAGCAGGTGGGATTGGATGATCTGTATTTTGGGCAGAAGTGGTTTCAGTGGCAGGAGATTCAGAATGTGTTTCAGATGCTTCCAAGGACGGGGTAGCAGGTATGTGAGGTATATTTGGTATTTCAGGTAGAGGAGGATTTTGAAGAGAATTAGTATCTGTAGAGGAAGGAATATGAATAGAACTAGTGGCCAGAATTCTTCTTCTCGAGTATAGGCATCTCCCCCTGAGAAGAAGAAGAGGAAATTCCCCCTGAATAGTAACCTTCAGATTCATTAAATGAGACTTCAAGTGTGACATACATCTTGTGGGTTTTTGGATCAAAACAGCGGTAGCCCTTTGGGAGTCAGAGTAGCCCACAAATATACATTCTTAGCACAAGGATCTAGTTTAGTGCGTAGAACTTTGGGAATATGCACAAATGCAGTGCAACCAAACACTTTGGGTTCTAGATTCATAACATGAGGAATTGAAAAAAAAGTTTCAAGTTTCTGTTGAGGAGTTAGAAACTTCAAGGAACTAGAGGGGGTCCGATTGAGAACATAAGCTGCAG